>PISX010001137.1:0-31119 GCA_004024625.1 Mellivora capensis | reverse complement strand
TCTCTAGCCTTTTTTTCTAGGAGATTTTTAGGTATCTTTATAAATCCTTATGTGTCATTTTTATTGTCTCTATTCTTTATCTTCTAGAATACTGATTACAGCTTTGTTAAACCTTCTTCTTCCATTTTCCCTGCCTGTAGATCTTGGTTTCTAACTTCTCTCCACTCCACTCACTGAATCTCCCCTCCCGGCCCCTCCCATTAGAGGTGTCCTTTCCAAGTCTCCCAAAGTTGTTTACATATTTTCCTCCTCAACTTCCTTGCTGAACTCTGGCTCATTTTCTCCCTCAGTGTGTCTGGTCTGCTGTTCGTCTTATTCATAGGCTTTTTGTCCCAACATCTACAATCTGCTTATCTAGAATTACTGTTTAATTTTTTCAGGTCTGTCTGTCCTTTTATGTCCTAGCTCCGTTCTCACCATTTCCTTTGGAACCCTCTCTTGAGCGCATTAAACATTTTAAACTTGCTTCTTCTAGAACTTCCTTCTGATTCTTCCCTATCTTCTGATGTTCCATTATAATAGCTCATTTTCTCCAGTGGTCTGTCGTGTGTTAGCGCAATTCCGATGAGGGTTTCTTTCTGTCTGAGGCCGGTGTGGCTGCAGTTCCAGGGACAGTAACCAATTCTGGACTCATCCTTATCTCACCTTTGTGGCTTGCGGGAGGAGAGACCCTTGAGCTAGTGGCATTGTAGAGGACAGTGTGAATTTGGACTATGCACTTCGATCGGCCCAGGTTTGGGGTCCTAGTTTCTCTTAAAAGATCCTTCTTGGGCCCGGTAAGGATCTGGACAGAAGGCCAGCAGCTCTCTGCCTGCCTGGCCCGGAGGGCACTGTTCTTCTGGTCTCCATTTAAAATGCAGACGGGCCTTTGTGGAACTCCCGGCTTTGCAGACACTCCCCCAGCTCAGCTTCTGCTTCCTGTCCTGGGTGAGGGTGCGCCCCAGCCCCCAGCCGCAGCAGAAGCCCAGCCCCAGCCCTCAGGGTCATACGGACTCTGAGTATAAATCTGCTGCTTGTGGCTCTCATTCTGTGTTCTGTCACACTCTGCCCGCTGGATGTTCCACTTGCTTGGGTGCTAATTTTTATCTATCTCCTTGCGTTGGTTGGGCATGGGATCAAGATGATGAAGTAAGGAAGTTTCCAAGTAAATATCGTCCTGCAAATTGACATGTATCAACTATATATCATATTTTATGTATCAACTATATATATACATATTTACAATTTTCATGAAACTGATGCAGTTTTTCTTTCTCTGATATGATCATACACCTATTTTATTTTCAAAACTACATTTTATACATTTTCCTTATTAATTCTTAGAACGTGGCAAGCGTATTATTTACAAGAATTTTTAATTTTTATGAAATTCTAAGTCAGGAGTGTTTTTATTACTTTTTGCTGTTGAATTAGCCTGGTAATCTCTGTGCAGCCTGGTAAAACTATCCCTCTGTGGTTCCTTTGGTAAAGACAAAATCTGTGAGAGAGAGAGACTACAAATAAGCACTAGCAGTGATTGGAGCACTGAGAGTAAATCCTGATGGATTGAGATTGGGGTTCTTAATCTTCTTAATATTAATTGCAGCAATATTCATCTGTTTTCTTCCCACCATGTAAGTGCTCTAACCAGGAAGCGAAAAATAAAATAAAATAAAATTAAATTAAATTAACAAGCCTAATCAGGCATTACCTAAATATAAAGCAAATATAGGTTCTCAGGCACGTGTCACTCTCCTGTGTCTAATAGAAGATAAGCCATATTTGCCCAGGGAGTTATATTACTTTATTTTAAAACGACTAGTGACTACAAACCTCGAGTTGCATTGAAGAAGACTTTCAAGTAAAGACCACTTGAGGCTAAGTATCAGAGGGGAGGAGTGACACCTCCGCCTCACGTCACAAGTCACAAGTATGCCCGGCGTCCCATGCAGACACGGGCATCCTGTCAGGTCCCGATAAGTGAAGGACTCGGTTCAGGATACAATCCATAGCTTGGAAGTGGATGACACAGGACAAGCTATTTGACCTCTCTCCACCTGCAAATGCAGGGTAAAAATTGTGCATATCTCAGCGACTAGTAGTTTAGATTTTTCTCGTTCTCCTGCCTAAGAGTCCTCAGTAAAATTTAACTATGGTTACAATGATCACTTTTATTAGCTATATAATTATCAAGTAAATGAGTGAGTGAATTACAGACCGCCCTATTTTAACGTCACCCAAAAAAGTCAGAGAAAATGCATCCAATACCTGTATTCTTTCCAAGGCATCAGCTTCCTTTCTTTTAGTCTTGGCAAAACCCTGGGGATCGTGCAGCCTCATTGAACAAGATGCTCACGTTGTGCTCTGCTAGCGTATGCTACCTCTACTGGTATATTCTTCCCTCCGTGTTCATTTTCACTGGAATTGGGAGTAATACGTTCAGAAATATTTTCCGATTTCCTACACTGAGATGCTGCCAGCAAAGCCAGTTCTAACGTGAGATGCTATGTCCTTGCTGGGTTTCTAAAGAGTTAAAGCGGGGTGGAAGCTCTGTGTTTACAGTCCATTAGAGCATGACTCAGCTGGTGGGCCAAATCCCCCGCTTTCCACCTGACTTTGTAAATAAACTTTAATGCAACTCCATGCCCCTTTTTTTATCTCTGGTCCATGGCTGCTTTCTGATGCTACAGCAGGTTTCTGCAGTTCCAGCAGAAATCCTGGGGCCCACAGAGCCCACGATATTTACCATCTGATCCTTTATGGAGGAAGCTTGCCAACCCCTAGACTAAAGGTAGGAAAAAGTGCTCATCCCATGCTTTATTTATTTATTTTTAAGATTTTATTTTTTAATTTGAGGCAGAGCAAGCACAAGCCAGAAGAAGGACAGAGGGAGAGGGAGAAACAGGCTCCCTGCTGAGCAGGGAACCCCAGTGCTAGATCCCAGGACCCTGGGACCATGACCTGAGCTGAAGGCAGACGCTGCTTTCCTGACTGAGCCACCCATGTGCTCCCCATGCTTCTTTTTTGTTTTGTTTTCCCACAGCTGCCTAGACTCCTTGACAACCTATGTTCACTTCTTCATACATCCCTTGGGTTTGGAAAGCCAGAGACCACAACATGTCTGTGATTTTGTCTAGGCTCATGAGAGTCTAATACTGGCTCTCCTTCCCTGAGTCAGAGCTCCTTAAATTCTAAGCATGGGGTTTGCAAAGAAAAGTTATCCTGGATGTATACAATCCTGGATGTCTCCTCTCTGTGGTCTCATGCACAGGCTACTAAATCTGTGATTGATGTTAAGTAAGAAATTTTTGAAGAGTGAATGATACACTAGACATCAAATCCAATGAATCTTGATTAGATTTAATCAGATGGGTAGTCTTTAGTGTGGGGATAAGTCTCAATGGTTAAAAAGCCTACTCAGAAAATCAGAATCAAAATACTGTTATTCCCCAGTGCCTCCTTCTAGCCAGAAAAATTTACTGAGAACAAGTAAAAGAAGGGGAAATATTATTATATTTACAAAAGACCAATAAAAACAATATAAAGTGGCATTTCTGAAGACAGTTTGTCTGGGAAATGTAATTTGCTTGCTGCTATTGTTGCATTTATTGGGACTCTGGAAATCAGGAATGTTCTGGAGGACTTGACATGGACAGTCACCATATTTGAGCAATGATTTAATTGAGGGTTGTAGATAGTCTTCTGATGGTCATTCATTCCCTTATTCATTCATCCAGCACATATTTATTGAGAACCTACTACATGTTAGGGACTGTGTTTAGTACTTTAAGGCACCACATATGCGCTGATACAGAACTATGGATGGATAGCATTATATTTCCATTTATTCTTAAATTCATTCTTGCTTATGAAGAGATGACTTATTTCAGGCTTTGGGACTCTAATTGTGGATTTAATTTTTTGGCTAGCCTAAGCATAGTGTTAGATTTCAAGAAATAAATTGTGGAACAGGATTGAATTTTTTTTTTTTTTAAAGGAAACTTGTAGGCCAAAACAAAAATAAAATAAAATAAAATCGAAACTATGTTATTTAATAAAATGAGTTCCTTTAGGCATAGCAGAGCTTGGTTAAACTCTCAAGTCTCCAGCAAATTCCTAAAATGAAACTATATTCTTCTTTTAATCAGTTTAAAAGAAATGCCTCGTGCTCATTTTCATTGTTGGTGGTCAATTGAATTTAATGAAGCTCTGTAAAATAGGGCCAGAATGAACAGAAATTGAGTCAAAATAATGGATGACACATCTTACATATTCTTACCATCCTGCGTCCTGACCACGCCACACTTTAACCTAAGGGCAGACACCTAGAGGGGTTCATTAGCTTGCAGCTGTCCACGATTAGTCTGCAAAGCCTATAAAGAAAATCAGCCACCAGAAAGCTGTTGGTCCCAGCCTGGAAGATGAACAAAGGAAAGGAGCAGCTGGTGGGGAAACACGCATTTGGCTGAGACCTTTACAGAAGGGTTGAGAGGCCCTAGGCCCCTGGAAATGGAACCTGGAAGCAAAGTCTTGATGGCAGACAGCCTGGAAATAAGGGGCAGCAGCTGGTTGTTATTTGTGTACGGAGAGAGATTCAAGGAGACGTAGGAGTTGTGCTGTACAGCGACCATTATTCGTGGGGGTAAGAGAAGGAAAATTAACATTTATTCAGTGCCCACGTTGTGCCAAGCATCACAAGAGATACCGTCGCCTGGTCGCTAACCTGGTGTGCAAAGCAGCCCTTCTGTAGATTAGCTCCTACAGGTCAAGGGTCACCTGGCAGGTGTAAGCGCCTCCGGCCATCTCTGTTTATATGTTTGTTCAGGACATTTCATCAAATCAACCAAGTGGTTCATTTCTTATCTGTAGTCCGTACTGTTTCATGGGGAAGATGCATGCCTTTTTATACTGTTCCAGATTCAATCCCATACAGACTAGAGCCACCACGAGGCTGTGGACGGACAGGAAAGGGGTTAGTGTTGCCAAGCTTCTGTTTTGTGCAGAAGCTTAATCCTTTGAGGAAAAGGATAGCAAGCGTAATGGTGATTGCCAGAGGGGGAAAAAAGACTACTGGAGGAAAAAAAAAAAAAAGTATTTAAAATGTATTTACTACATAACCTGATAAAATGTGTTCAGTTCTGGCATTACTAGTTTTAATAGTTCTTTTTTCTTTTTGCAACAAGGAAGCCCGCTAATAAATGTTACTTACTGATATTATTTTGACTTGCTGAGTTCAACATTTGTTGTGTGGTAGTATGAGTTATCATCATTGACTCCTCTATGAGCTGGTTGAGTTGTATTATGAGTGCTCAGATTATTTTAATTGATGGCAACCCAAAGTTAGAGAATTATGAAGGATGTAAGCGTTTTTAATCCCTGATGGTAAAATGTTGACCGTCTGGTTGCATAATTAAATACAATTATGTCAATAGGGTATATTTCCCCAATATTAAAACTTCATATGAAGTATTAACAGTGTATGTTTCATTTCCCTTGGATTGCTGGTGATGTGGCATTTTGATAAACTCAGCGTTAACATTTTTTTATTCAGGGCAGACGGGTGCCTTGTGTGATACGGGACAGCAAAAAGGCAGAACACAAAGTTAAGGATCGGGGAAAATATGATATTTTACCAAAACACAGGTCTTCCGACAGTATATAGATAGGCTGTCCACAAAGTGAGTGTCCTAGGGAAAGGATCGCGTGAGAATACATAGATTCTTGATTGCATGTTAGTACGTGACTACTCCCTCATTTATCCCCACCCAGATTCATGGCAAGTTATGAGGCCTAATTTTCCTTCCCATCTAGATTCCATTATAAAAGTTCTCTTTTTATACATTGTGAATTCTAACCAGTAATTGAACTGACTCTGTTGAGGCTATAGGCAGATGATAAGATTTACGTGTGAGACTTGATGTTCTACCCTTTAAATTTCGGGTGTTTTTTTAGTCTTTAGTTTTCAGGTGTATTTTCTAGTCTTAAATTTTTCTCCAACTTTATTGACATATAACATTGTGTAAGTTTAAGGTCTACAATGTGATTTGTTCCATGTATATATTGCCAAATGATAATCGTATGAAATTAATTGTAGGTGATATTTTTTAAAAAATTATTGGGATGCCTGGTTGGCTCAGTGGATTAAGCATCTGCCTTTGGTTCGAATCATGATCCCAGGGTCCTGGGATGGAGTCCTGAATCTGGCTCCCTGTTTAGTGGGGAGCCTGCTTCTCCCTCTGCCTGCTGCCCCCCCCTGCTTGTGCTCTCCCTCTCTCTCTCTCTGTCTCTGACAAGCAAATAAAATCTTTAAAAAATAAAAAAATAAAAAATAAAAAAATTACGAACTTTAAAACAATCACCATATGCTAAGGAAATACAATCTTAGAAATAAATTTTGGAAAAACAGAATAGTAACTGGGGGCCTCTGGAAATAGAACTCCAAGAACTTCTGCTGAATTGTTCACACCCAGAATTGTTGAGTATAGATTGGTTAGTGATGTCTACAGATTATACCATCAAACCGGTAATTTGTTTTGCTTATCTTGACAAATCAGGGATATTTTCTAGTTAAGACCAAGTGGCTGAGACAAGTGACTCATAAGAATATGGGTTATTTAAGCCAGTCATCTGCTAAGATTTCCATAAGTTCATTATTTATAATTCTTGGTGCACTGCCTACTATACCAAATTAATTATGTGTTGAGTAATGTTTGGTATACTGATAGGATTAACAGTAATCTGTTTTATGAAGTAAGCATGTTTTAAATGAAATCAGTATTATTAAGTTATAAAAATCTGTTAATAAAGATGGTGAATTGTGATTGTTAGTTTGTTGGAATACAGTTTTAGAACTTTTAAAGATTCATTCGACAAAACAGTCTTATCTTTAAAAAATATATACACTCAGAGATGTTTTACTAAGTTATTTTCAATAATTTTATAGCAGTTTAAACAAATGATTCCTATATAAATCACAAGTGGTAGACATGAGGGATGAAAGTAACTTCGTTAGGTCATCAATTCTAATATTCTGCTGAGATACAGACTTCAGATAAAAAGCACATCAGTCATTGAAAAGTTGATTTCCTTGATAGTCTGTTTAAACATAATGGATTAATGGACTGAAAATATCTTTTTAAAATTACTGTTCTTTGGGGGATGGTATAAAAGCATACATCCAAGTAAGGAATTTTACACTGATATTGATGAAGTTATATACTTTCAAACCTAGCATTTGTAAATGTTGCATGGTGTAAAATGCATTGTGTCTCATTTCAGATAATTTTCACAGTTTTATTATCTGCCCTCTTTTACTTTGTATAATGTAAATGTGTGCATTGTCAGTTGATGCACGTAAGAATCAAAATATATAACCCTAAACTCATTTGTGTGGATTTCCTATACCCCCCATGCAAGTGTACACTCATATGCCTACACAAACATACTCCTTAAAACTAAATCCAGGTAACGGATACAAAGGCAGTATCATTTAAAAGATAAATCCACTTTAAAAAAATCCAATAAGCATATAATTTGCCCTGATAGTGAATTATAATCTATGAATCAATATTGCATTTTTTCAATGTATTTGACTTGTAAAGTGAAGGGGTTCTAGAGAACTTTAGTATCTGCCTTATCATCTGTGTTTCTTTAATTTTAGAAAATTCAGTTACATAAGAATATACATATGAATATGTATATACAATATACATAATAATATTTTTTTTAAGATTTTATTTATTTATTTGACAGATAGAGATCACAAGTAGTCAGAGAGGCAGGCAGAGAAAGAGCGAGCGGGAAGCAGGCTCCCTGCTGAGTAGAGAGCCCGATGCGGGGCCAGATCCCAGGACCTTGAGATCACAACCTGAGCTGAAGGCAGAGGCTTAACCCACTTAGCCACCCAGGTGCCCCAATAATTTTGTTCTTTTAAAAAATATTAGAGCAGTGGTCTTTTTTGATGATTATGTCCAATTTTGGTCCCCTTTCCAGGATCCCCAGGGTAACATTGTTAAGGGTTTGAACTGTATCCTTTCAGACTTTAAATTCATCTGCATATGGATATGCATAAGTATGTTTGCATAAGATATACATAATGTTGTTTCCATATTATTGTCATGAATAAATATGTGTTTTCTTCATTTAGTTTAGCACGTATGTAATCTTTTGTTCTATGATTATCGAACTTCTTATTTGGTCATTCTACAACTGAGGGATATCTTTTTCTTTTGTGCATGATTACTAACGTTGGAGTATTAAGTATTCTTTTTTTTTAAGATTTTATTTATTTATTTGACAGAAAGAGAGATCACAAGTAGGTGGAGAGGCAGGCAGAGAGAGAGGGGGAAGCAGGCTCCTCACCAAGCAGAGAACCTGATGTGGGACTCAATCCCAGGACTCCGAGACCATGACCTTAACTGAAGGCAGAGGCTTAACCCACTGAGCCACCCAAGCACACTGGAGTATTAAATATTTTTGAATGAGTCCCCTTGTGCACAGTGTGAATGGTTCTCTATAAAAGATAGGTGGCAATAGAAGTGCTAGATATGTACATTTTTATATTTAATAGGTACTTGTAAATTGCTCCTATATATTTCCATTAGCGTTGTACGTTTTTCTTCCAGCATGTCAGTATTTGATATCAACCTTTTATATTTTAGCCATTCAAATGGGCGTGAAAAGGTATTTCTATACTTTTTTAGTTTTGGTGAGGTTTTTATCAAATGAGCATCTTCTCATATGTTTATTGGCCAATCAGATTTTTTCTTCTATAAATTCCCGGTTCATATACTTTGCCCATTTTTCACCTAGGTTGTTTGCTTTGTTCTCATATATCCTCTGGATACTTGACTTTTGTTTGTCATTTGTTTTCAGGCTAGACTTTATAGTTATGAAAGTATAAAATGCCAGAAGCCTAGAACACAGAAATATCCAAGAGATTCTAAGCAGAAGCATTGTTCTCAATAATGACTTGGCTGGTGGAAAGAAAGGGGAGAAAAGGGGTGCCTGGATGGCTGAGTAATTAAACGTCTGCCTTTAGCTCAGGTCATGATCCCAGGGTCCTGGGATCAAGCCCTGCATTGGGCTCTCTGCCTGGCGGGGAGCCTGCTTCTCCCTCTCCCACTCCCCCTGCTTGTGTTCCCTCTCTCATTGTGTCTCTCTCTCTGTCAAATGGATGAATAAAATCTTGAAAAAAAAAGGGGGGGGGGGGAGAAAAGAGTGTGGAGTATCATAGATGAAGGACTTAGCGCAAATGGACAATGCAGAATCAGGAATGATTTTGTCACAACATGGGCACCGGAGAATGAATGTTATTGTCACCTGTATCCTGATCGAGAAATTAACAGGGCTGCTCAGTAGACTGGCAAATCTCATTAGTACTTTCTTCTAACCCTGGGGAAGTCTTACCAGGGTGGAAAAGTCATGTGGCAAGGAATTCTATTAAGAGGATGTTTGAATTTAAAAAGGGAGGGGGGTACCTGGATGGCTTAGTTGTTTGAAATCAAGCTGGCTCTTGATTTCAAGTCAGGTCATGATCTCAGGGTTCTAGGATGGAACCTCACATTGGGCTCCGTGCTCAGTGGGGAGTTGGCTTCAGGATTCTCTCTCTCCCTCTGCCCCTCCCCCGCTCTCTCTCTCACTCTCTCAAATAAATACATCTTTTTTATAAAGAATTTTTAAAAAGGAGGAATAGATGTAGCAAGAGAGGCAGATTTGATAGCATAAAAAAATAATAATGAATGAATTCCTGTTGGGCATCAGTCAGGAACAAGGACAGAGCTCCAAAAGCTGACCGTCGTCACGAACAGAAAGCTTTTGAAGACAGATTCAAGAACCTGAAAGACTGGTAATGGGACTTTCCTTACAATCAGTGTCTTAAAAGGCAGTAAACTGTCTAATGGGATATAAAAGTAGAGCCTTTTTTCTTCCCCCACCCTAATATTCTCCTATAAAAAGCTAACTTTATATGGCACTGGAAATAATAGCACACAGCAAGAACTGTGCTATGTGGCATTATTGAGAATCTCAAGTGTCGAAAAGGTACAAAGCTAAAAACCAAATGACTTCAGCAAGGAAAATGGCCCAGAATTTGTGACTTTACTTCTAAAACAGAAATTCAGAGGGGGAAAAAGCCAACCTTCATCTAAAACCAACCTAAAATGACAGCCAGAAGTCTTCTAACATGTATTTTTTCTGTGAATGTTAAGAACTCATAATTTCCTCATGTTTTATTAATCAGTGACTTGTAATTTAAGGAAGCTGGGGGAGTCTTGTAAATTTCTTCATAGCTGAGATGTTGCCACACATATATGTGAGACTTTCTTTGTTGTTGTTGTTGTAAGCTGAATACCTAGGCATACCAAATAAGCTAGCATATACTCATACAAATAAGGAGAGAAAGATGGAAAATAGAGCTTATCTGGATGCCCATGAAAGTTCTCATCACATAGGAGTGAGAAATGAGATAGGCAGGAAGAACAGGAGTGACTATCATGGGAAACATAAATAGAATTTGATTTGGGGAGTTATGGACTTGAGATTGATTTCAAGGGAAAAGTCACTGTTTGCAAAGCTACAGATGCTTAGGGAATATATAACTGTTTTTAAGAAATAGTATATTTTATATTGATAAAGTTTCATAGCAGTGGACTATCAACTTCATATAAAAGTAAAATTATAACTAGATGTATTTCCTGATATTAGTAGAGTCCACATTTTAAAAGGCATCTAAATGCAGCCCTGTTTGCTTCTTATGTATACAAGAAAATCCTTTTTCTACACAACAAATGAGTCTTTTCTAACTACATGCATGCTAATATGTGCAGAAAGTATACGCGGCTACTTGATTTAAAATGTTTGTCTCATGAAGAGAGTCAAACCTACATTCGGGGAATATTTGAAAATGTAAAAGTGTCTAACAAAAAGAAATCATTCTGAATGAAAGGTTTCTATATTTTCCAAAAATGAAATATAATAAAATATATTTTAGTCCAATATTCTGAATGCGGTCAAATCTCATTGACTCTTGAGCATTTTACCATTTAAAGCAGAATGTTTGATCTTGCAGAAGTGTAACTCTCATCTGGAGGGTGGGCATGACTGAGTCAAATCGGCCCTAATACCATTGCGGGTCTGACACAGGGTGAAGCAAGGCTCACACCAGAGGGGGCCAGGAAGCGCAAGAAATGAAAAGATCCTTAGGATGAGGTTTGCAGAATATAGCAGGTTCAAGGTGAAAAATCCAAGTGCCAGCAGAGAAAAGCATTTCTGAACACTTGCTATGTCTTGCTGCACCCTTAGGGGTACCTCCCCTGGCCTGTGAAGAGCTGCCTCTCACAGCTTTAATATTTCCTGTTCACGCTCAGCTTGAGATGCATTCAGTCTGCAGGTACTTACCCTCTAAATGGACCCAGGTTATGATTCCCAGTCTATATAACTCATGGTAACATTCGGCCGCACTTCACCCACAGTTGGGCGTTCATCTGGTTCTTACTTTGGTTCGGGGGTATTGAGTTTGAAGGGTAGTTGGGGAGTTCTGTTTTTATAGGTCATGTGTTACAACAGTCTGGCCTGGTATCATAGTCATTCTACAAATGGATAACATTTAGTTATACCCACAAGGCTTTTTTTTGTTTGTTTAATGTAAACATTAGTGTTGAATTGTAGAGGTCTCTTTTTGGTAAACTACTGAAAACTGTAGTGTTTTCTGGAGGATTCTCTGGTCTAGATTTCCTTAGTTTCATATAATTCTTGTCTCTGTCCTACTCCTGGTTAAAGGGACATCAAATACACAGATCTTGGATTTAATTGCATTTTTCTGCTTAGGAAAGGCACTTGAAGAAATTGATGTCGGATATGTCTCCCTAACTAAGAATGCTAGATGCTTCTCCCCATAATTAGATTTCTCTAACCAGAAACCTTATTCTCTGATGACAGTGGAAAATGCCAAGCACACCAGCTTCGCTGGGTTTTAACAAGGTCCTTGTTAAGAGATTCTTAATTTCTTCAGAAAAAGCAAGTGGAGCAATAGGATGGTCATTTTCTGTTTTTGATACCAGCATAATCTCATCTTGCTCTTGAGGTGTAGTCCGTCTGGGGTTATAGTCTTTGCATCACTTACCTTTATTAGACATAGACTAAACACCGCATGCATGGCCAGGGATGGGAAGTGGGTCAAGGAGGGCATAGAGCAGATGAAAGAATTTGCAATCTGCTTGGGCTGATAGATTTGTAAATAATATACTTCTGTGTGCTACCAAAGGACAAAGAAAGGAACATTTTTATCCCCTTAACTGTCACAGGGTCATCCCAGAAGAACTGACATTTTCGTGTCTAAAAAGAGAGTAGGGAATTTTTTAGCTTTTTTAAAAAGAAATAATGGGATAATTCAGACCTATAGAAAGAGTCAACAGAAGTAACATATATGCGAGTTATGTAGGCACAAGGATAAAGAAAAAAAAAACAAACACTCGTTAGCCCATCAACCCAACTTAAAATACAACCTTCCTAAAACCCTGAGATTCCTAGGGTGGCCCCTGTAGAAGTGACTATTCCAGGAGAAAGTGTGAAAGATGGAAAGGGAATTAAGTGCATTGTATGCTTTGGGGATCACACAGCCATAGAGATTATAACGCAAGACTCTTGTGATTGGTTTGACTGGTTTTATCACAGGGAATCTTGAGTGATAAAGGATGTGATAGACCAGCTAGGCAGACATGGAGGCCCGTGCTGAGTAGTGAAATAGTAAATTAATCAGGGGGCAGTCTCGGGTTACCAGAACTAACTGGATCATATCATATGGGTTTAAATCAAGGATGCCCCCATGGGGGAGAGAGGTCAGGTCTTCTGGACAGTGGCCCTGGTCTTTATTTTTCACATGTAGATTAGTGAGCCAGTACCTAACCTGGCTGAATCATACCAAAATTCTTAACTGATCCTATAGCATCTCCAGAGAATATTTAATTCATGCTTAAAATTTCTTGCCTTCATTCAGCTCATAAAATTATCCTTACTTATAAATATTTCCATATCAAACATTATTATTTGCATCACATTACATTTTCTTAAAAAGACTCTTATAAAATAAAATAAGTGGAAACAAATTTAACATATCCAGACCAGCCTTTCTAAATATTTGACTAAACAAATTCAGGTAATAGAAAGCCCTTTAAGTTCACCCAAACTACATTTGACTTTGGGAATTCATAGAAAGTCCTAACATGAGAATATCAGGAGGAAATAGAACGAGTTTTGTACACTTCAATTAAGTTTTTTAAGAGTAGCAAGAAACATTTAGGTTGATTATGGTAGGTAATTATAAGAATTTCTTTTAAAAATGAAAAGACATTAAACAATCTAAAATGACATCAAATATTTTATATTTAGCAGCATAAAATTACTTAATTACCTGCATCTGTCAGTGAAGCAATTTCTATCATAAATGTATTCTGTGGTAATCTACATAATGTTATTTTTAATTAGTAGTGACTATCATGGTCATTTTGTCCCAACTTTTCAGAACTTTAGAAAGAGAACGTATAAACTGAATATTGTTTGTTTTGTCCCATGTAATACATATAAAAAATTAAAACAAGAATTTTCCAGGGTACAGGTATAAAAGGTACATTCTTCACAAGAAACCATAGTGCCGACAGATGGCTTAAATTTCCATCCAAGAAAAATTTAGTGCTTGAACTTCAGAAAATGGAAAATTTCTTTGCTGGACTTCACATAATATTTTCAGTGCCTACTGCAAGTCAAGAAAGATCCGTGGGGAAATAAGACTTTCTTGAAAACATGGCATAAACAGGTAATTTTGAGAAATCACCAAGGAGTCTCTGTCCAATTAAGTGTGTAGATGGAGAATAAATCTGGAATCCTTGGAAGACTATCTAAATAAAGTTTTTCTCTCATTGGTTCAAATGAAATGCCTGAGTACTTCCCTGGGAGCTCCTTGAGGGAATCTATGTGGTTCAGTTAGATTGGAGGCCATTTGAACTTAGAGGGATAGTATACAATTTGATCTACTTGCATGATGAACTTGACCCATTATCATCTACTGCTGTGTAGGAGAGGAACAGCATGGGATATATATGTTCTGATGAGAGGAACATGACTGGGTAGCAATTGCACTTTATAGAGTGCCTCACACATAATTTAAATATCCTCATGGTATCGACTAAAAAGTATAATTCATTTTTTTAATGTCAGAGCTACAGTTGCAACTTGAGTATTGGGTGGCTTTTGACCACTGACCATACTGAATGATACGCACAGAAGGCAAAGAAGAAGGTAATAAACCCTGTCTCTCCATCAGTTGTTTCAGAAGAGGTGCTGGGACTCAGGCTATATCCGGAACATAGTAGGTAAGAAGGAAAAACAATATGGGCAGCTTCAAAAGGAGGAGTCAAGTCTTGAAACTCTTGAGCACCCATCCCAGCAGCGATTGTGAATTCCCTCCCTCCTCCCACTCCTTAGAAGGAATCTGCTTTGGTATTTCTAAGTATATGCTTTCTAGTTTCTATGTTTATTATATTTGAGAAACATTATCACTAGATTAATTGATACCAGTGATGATTTGGTAGTAATTATTATTATTGATTAATCACTAGAAATCAATGTAAAAGAGCAAAATAGTTTTAATGGCTTTTGTGGGAGGTTGTATATTTATGGGGTGGTATGCAAATTCTTAGTAGGGTAGTTTTCCTCTGCTATATCTTAACACAGAATTTCTCATTTAATTTCTACATGGAAACTTCATATAGAAAAGATAGTTTAGTCAGCTGTGACTCCAGCAAACTACTGTCATTCAAGATGATTTCTCAGTCTTTTCTGAAGGATAGAATGTGAAATGGCCTTGCAATTAGTGCTACCAGATCTGTTCTTCTAGTAATCCTACCAACAATCAATCAATATGTAAATACAGTTTTAAAAGAAAAGTAAACCAGATTGGAATCAATGGCCTCTTGTTGAGTTTGTTGGCTCTTGGCAGGTTCCACTTTCTCTTTAGAAAGATCTGTAGCATGTCTAGACTTTCTAGGATTAATGGTTATTTTATAATATTGACCATTTTTCTTTCTCAAGGTCAAGGCCTTGTCAGCTTTCTGCTGGTTTAGGAAAAATTGTCATTTTAATCTTTTTTTGGATTACAACTTATTTATTGGTGGATTTATTTGATAACTATTACATAGTGCTCTTGAACTCACATGGTTAGGATACCTTACTCACCTTTTCTTTCTGTCATGTCCCTTTATCAGTCATTCCCTCTTGATTGTGTCCTGTCCAGGTTAATGATGGTTGTCCTCAAGGCAGTAGATCAGTCCCTCCCTTTTTTATCCTCATGCTCTGCATTGCCAAAAGTTATTATTTTTTAGAAATTTTCCAAATTTCAACCTCATTTACCAACCTCATGTATTTATTTTTGGTTACATACCCAGCCTTTTGCCTTTAGTATATCTTATTTATGAAATACGAGCCCCTCAGACAGTCTCTAGATAGTTAGCTCTGTTTCATTAAGAATTTCTTCAGCTTCTTATTGGGATCATTTGTTTTTGCATTGATTGAGAGTTACTCCTTGAAGCCCCTCTCTGTCTTTCTCCCATGCCCTTTTCATATGAAAAGCTTTTCTATTTGGAAATCTCTTCCTTAGGAGATGATTTC
Source organism: Mellivora capensis (assembly GCA_004024625.1). Classification (NCBI taxonomy): domain Eukaryota; kingdom Metazoa; phylum Chordata; class Mammalia; order Carnivora; family Mustelidae; genus Mellivora; species Mellivora capensis. The sequence goes on along the minus strand of PISX010001137.1, from coordinate 15,480 downwards.
TAGGAAGCATAGAATTTGAACCTCCCTTGTGCTGTCTCCCACCCCCCCCCCCCCAATGGGAAGTGTGAGTGGCTGACAGGTATACCCTGGGCTAAGATCATAAGGACAGACAACCCAGTGGATCTCACAGGCATCCAAATGACATATTAAATGCAAAGTTCTGCTCGCCTGCCTTTGTGTGGGATCCTGCTGCTCTGGTGTTCATGGAATTTAAATGATGGATCCTCACCACATTAGTGCATCTGTGACTTGGAAAATTCACTTTGATTGGTATAATTTGTGATTAGTATTCAGTTGAAATATTTTTTCTGTGCATTTGTCCAAATGGAGAGAATCGAGAACTGAATGATTCCTGGGCATATGTGGGTGATGGAGGAAAAAGATGTGCTGTAGTGTGATTGCCCTTGAGTGTGGCTGGATTTTACTAGTGATGAGAGAATTCACAGTGATAGAACAACGTGAGCAATAAACTATAGACACCATCTGCCATGGAGGGAACACATTAGGAAAATGCCACCTGTTCCTACATGAGTCTGGCCCCTGCCTCACAATTTCACATGTACTCCCGTGGTTTCTTGGGCTTTTTTTTTCTTTTGTTATATCTCTGATTCATGCAGCTAGCTAATGACTAATGAGATTTTTACACATTCCATATTCTATTATTTGATTCAATCCTGCTTTTATTTTCTTTCCAGTAGATATGGCTGTGTTTCCTTACTATTCTTCTGAGTTCCCTTCCTGGCCATTTAGTTATTTGAGAAAATGTTTCTATTCATTTAGCATTCTATAGTTATTTTATTGGGGACCCGCTACGATATAGTGAACAAAAGAGACAGAAGGTCTTTGCCTTTGTTGAGCTTACAAATTCTACAAGAATAAACAGGAAATAATCAAGATAAATAAGTAAAATAAGCAGTGCATTAGATGGTGGCAAGAAGAAAAGGAAAAGCAGACGAGGAGGAGAGGGGATGGTGTGAGCCGGGATTGCAGCTCTGGATAGGGTGCCCATGAAGGCTGCCTTCAAATAAAAGTCGGGTAGATGGAAGAGAGCAGGCCACATGGCTCTTCTAAGGAGCAATGTCCTGGGCACCTGGGTGGCTCAGTGGGTTAAAGCCTCTGCCTTCGGCTCAGGTCATGATCTCAGGGTCCTGGGATCGAATCCCGCATCCGGCTCTCTGCTCAGTGGGGAGCCTGCTTCCTCCTCTGTCTCTCTAACTGCCTCTCTGCCTGCTTGTGATCTCTCTCTGTCAAGTAAATAAATAAAATCTTTAAAAAAAAAAAAAGAAAGAAAGAAAGAAGAGGAGCAATGTCCCAAGCAGACGGGAACATTCAGTGCAAAGACCCAAGAGGGGAGTGTGCTCCATACTCTGTCTTGATATGAGGAAGCTCATGTCTTGAGAGTAAAAAGAGAATCTGGTCAGATCATGTAGAGCCCTCCCTTCCAACTCGGGTCAATGCATCACAGTTGGCTTTTATTCTTAAGTGAGATGGGAAGCCAAAATTTGGAGAGGGGGGAAACTGAAGCTGGTCAGAAATGCCCTGCTTACTGGGTTACTGGCTTGACAACAGCAGAGGGGGAGACCAGTCAGGAGATTGTTGTAATAATCCACATGAGAGGTTATGGTGGCTTGGACTAGTGCAGTAGCAGTGGGGTTGGGGGAAGGGTTCTGGGTACACCCCACTGGTCGAGTTAATGGAATTTACTGACAGACTGGCTGAATATTAAAAGAGAAAGATCACTCTAAGGTTTTCGGCCTGCGTGATTAGAGTTGCTATTACCTTCCAGAAGAACATATTTGATGTTCTTTGATGCCGGGGAAAATGAGGGATTCATCTTTGTCACATGCGCAGTTTGACGGATTTGAGTAGATAATGCAACAGCTGGTAGAATTTCTTCACTTACCTTTTTTATTTTAAAACACAGGACTTGACTAAATAATGAAAAGTACACCTGATTAAATTTTAAAAACTTAAATCTTGACTCTCCAGTAGCTCAGTGAGACTTGCTCAATTTTGGTCAAATAAACCAAGTCAACAGGGGTTGAGATGAGTATATACTCTATAAAATAAGTTGACCAGATTTGTAAAAGCTTGCCCACACGACTCAAATTTCACTTAAACTGTATGACATTATTCTAAAGTCTTGCTGAAAATCATAAAAAAAAATACTGCCTTGGGAATTTTGTGCTAATAGATAGATGAATATACGTTGGTTGATGTACTAAAACAGCCAAGAGGATGTTATCATTGACAGTTAGGGGAATGCATCCCCACGTTTCCTCACACTACACTGGGTCAGTTTTGTATCTCACTGAGGTGGCCATCATTACTATCATCAGTTCAAAGTCCTTTGGATGGTTTGCCAAAATACTTCCTATTCTAGTACTAAAGGTTTCTCAGATTTCTTTGCCTAGATGAACAAGATTCAGACTGGTAGTCCTTTCATGTAAGTGAATTTCTGTGGTTGTGACTAACATTAAAAATGTTGCAGTGTGTGTGTGTGTGTATTATTCTTTGGACTTTGCCAATATTTTAACATCTTTCAGCAAGAAATAACACTCCTTTGGCAATTTTTTAGAGCACTGAAATAAGATAAAGTATAAGTCTTATTCAGAGAAATAATGTATTGCTTCATATTGTTGAATCATACTATTTAGTGAAACCCAAACCCTGTATTTAAAAAAGTTAACAATCTCATGTTTAAAGTATCTCCTTTGAACATTTCAAAGAATCTTAAGCAAGTCTTTGTGTGACATTAAATTGTTAATTTTACCTTATTATTTAAGATCTGTGGTTAGAATCCATTCTTGGGCTAGGAGTATGTGTAGATAATGGATGCCTGTGGCTCACCATGGCAGTAATTTAAGGCAAGGTTAATGAAGTGGTTTTTGTGGGGGAAAAATAGAGCTGTTTTATGGAAAGCCTTTTTGAACTTTGCCTTGTTTTAGTTCCCTGAACTATTAAATCTGCTTCACATATTTGTATGGGATCCTCACATGTCTATATGTTAAGTTTTAGATATATTTTTCCAGACTGACATTCCCCCAGACACAAGCCATTTCTGAGAACAGTATTCAAGAAATAAGCTACTTTGAATTTTAGTCTGTGATATAGTTGGGGTAAAGCAAGCTTAGGAGAGAGACAACCCAACAATGCAGCACTGCGAGTAAAATACAAGTTCATTGCTTTCTGAAGTCATAGTCCTGGGTGGCTCTGCCCCAAGAGGTCATCCCAAAGGATAGCATGTAGGGCAGCCTTGCCGTCCTCAATACACATTTTCCCTTGGCTTCTCTAGTTCCAGCAGATGGAAGTGAAGGGAAAAAGTAGTACAGCAAAAGGTTTTTGTAGATGCCTTGGCAGTTGCCCACATCAAGGAGAACTTTGTCACAGGGCCACACCTCCTTGCAGGAAATTCCAGGAAATATATTCTCCAGCTGAGCAGCCTGGGGAGAATGAGTCTGGAGAAATGACAACAGTATCTGCCACCGGCTTAAATATGCAAGGAACAAAATGCCCAGTCGATTATGTATATCTTCTAAAATTAGCCATTCAATTGAAGTAAAAACAAATCTATTTTTTATGTAAATCGCTTCTCTGTTTTCTGCTCTACTTCTCAAATGATTATATTGGCATCACAGAACAAAGTTATAGAATTCCAGTTAGTACAGCCTAAATGACCAGCAGGTACACCCCAAAAGTTTATGAATTCCTTTTAAATGTTAGGTCATTCGGATTTATCTCATAGATTTTCCCCATAAATGAAAGTAATTAAAACTGTGCTCTATTTTCAGTGTTTAATCTGGAGATAGAAACTATCTCCATCTACTCCTATCAGACAATAATGTAAGGAACATGGTGGGTGTGGAGAGATGGCAGATGAATGCTCAGTCCTCACCCCAAACAACCCAAAGAACCCAAAGACACAGGGAAGAATTTTCATCTTCCTTCCCTTTCCTTTCTTTGGGCTCGTCTGTTTAATTTTAAAAGCAGATTTTGCTTTCAGAAAGTATACCAGACAGGAATTTTTTCAAATTCCTCAAAACCAAGCCAAGAAAAGTTTCAGAAAAGTTCAGACATGCATGGCAGAGTGGAAAGAACAGAGTTGGAGGAAAGCATGGGAAACACTGCTTCAGTCACTTCTGGGGGACTTTGGGCAAGCTTCTTAGCCTCACCGAGTCACACTCTCCCCATTTATAAAGTGGGAGCAGTAAGAATGAACATGGAAGTGTGTTGATATAGAATTAAATTCTATGAAGGGCCTAGTGTATAACGGGCTGGTTCTTTTCCATCTGTGTAAGTTTGTAAAAGTCCCAAGAAGCTCAAGGTTATTGTTCCTCTGGCTTTGTGGCCAGGAGTCATCTGTGGTCTCCCTGGGCAGGAGCTGTCTCATGCAGCTCAGGCTACTAGTGTTCCCCAGAGAGCCTGACCATCCCGAACTGTGGGGTTTTTTTTTTTCCCCATGAGACAGAGGGGAGCTAGGTAACCAGAGATCTCTGTAATGATGCAAGAAAATGGAGCTGAGACTCTGTTCTGGCCAAGAAGTTCATGGCGGTGATGGCCCAGAAGAAGTTGCTCATCCTTGCTTATTGATATTTATGGAACAGCCTTATTCATGGTCTGCATGCTGGTCCTGCACTTAACTCTTCCAGCAACTGGAAGTATCTCTTCGAAACCCGACCTTTTTCCTCACAAAGGTCAGCCTGGGTTCTTAAAGGCAAGAACGTGTGCCTGAGAGCAGCGCTTGCGTAGATGAAGGCAGGGTGAAGAGGGCCGTGGAAAGACTGCGCGTACAGATCCCACCACTGCCACTGCCGAGCCTCCAACTTTGGGCAAATGACTTAACTTGTCCCTACCCCCACTTTCTTCGCCTATAGAATGGGGTTAAGGATTTAGTCCTAATGGGATTAAGGAGTTAACTCCTCAGCAAGGCTGAGGAGTAAAGGAGCTGAAGCTTGGCCTGCACCAACTTGTCACAGGGCCCAGCCGCATCAGTGTATGGAGACACATTATGATGTTTGGAATCCAGACTGGGGGGTTGCAAATCTGTGACCGCCAGCACTACTGGACCTCAAGGATTTACCAACATGGAGAGAAGGACAATGGATCTATGCACCTTCAAGAAGACCCTTACAGGGAAAGGATCAAAAAAGGCAATAGAATGAAGATCTTGCTGGGGAGAAACAGAGCCATGAAGCTAGAGTGATGTTTAGTTGCGGGGAGGAGGGAATGGTCAGCCACTCTGGTCGGGTGAGGGCCATGGAGCATCCTTCGGCAGACAAAGCAAGTCTTCTGTCCCAGTATCAAGAGCCCTGGCAGCTGGCGTGGGTCACCAGTTGGCCCCAGGCACCATCTCTTCCTAGAAATGAATGCAAATGATCCACTTCTGGATCCCCTCCAAGATGGCAAATGAGCAGCCTGGCCAGCTCTCAAAGTCTACTGACCTCTGTAATTGCTATTTTCTCACTGTCCAGCATACCCTTCCCTCTTACGTCTGTCTCCTCTTTGTTTCCACCAGCCCCTCTTCCTGATCTAACCTACTCTCTGCTTTGTTACTTTCATGTTTATCTTTTTTCTATGTGCTAGGCGCTGAGCTCTAGGAACGTGATGGCAAAACAGACGAAGTCACTACTCTTGTGGTGTTTGCAGTCCACAGGGGGAGGAAAAGTCAACGTTAAACTTTAAAACTTGGGCAGACTTTTCAAAATACTACATTGTACTGATAGAATAAGATAAATGGGTGCTCTACATTGCAGAGGACTGATTAATGCATCCCTTAAAATCAAAGCTTTGGGGAAGAAAAAATAGATTGCTGGATGTGAATTTTTCATGCAAATAAGATTAAACCTTGGATATCAGTCTTTTGACTATTGTCTCTTGTTAAAGTAAGAGATATTCAAGAATTCTAGGTCAAAATACAGTTGTTGAAAGTCTAGAAAAGTTAAATGGACCAAATGAAAGAGCCTTTTCACTAAAGTAGCTATGTCTTTGATAGAAGTCCTTAAACTCCTTTAAACTTTAGTGATTTATGCTGGAAATGTGATATTAGTCCATGAAGACAATAGCAAATTTATTCAAGTTTAAGAGAATTATAAAACACAGCTAACATAGGTAGATAACTTACTCCCAAGCCCATAAATAAACACGGTTGATGGGAAGGCAGTCAGTGTCAGTCAGATAAGAGAGTTGGATTAACCATGCAGGGCTGTTGAATAATCCCATGATGGAAGTTCATTAAAACCCTCAGTCAATTGTATAATGCTGAGTTATATCAGCTAATAATAATAATAACAAATGACTGATGGAAGAGTGTGCTTATATACCTGCTAAATAATGAGTTGAGAGATTTGTTAAAGCTTTAAATAATTACTCCATATTCCAGATGCATTTTGCTGGGTATTGGATACTAAGTAGTGTTTCTAGGGATGTTTTTTCTGCAGCTCTCCTGACTAGGGATAAAAAGTTCACCCCATCAGCCACAGTGCAAATGTCTGATTGCTCTTTTAATGTCCTGAGCTCAAATACTTGCTAGAACGGAGCGATTTCTGGCCATCTGCACTCTGGCCTGGTACAGCAGTCTTGCCAGTGTGCCTAATGAGAGTGTAGAGAGACTTCATTCCAGGCATAAGCAGGCCAGATCACAGCTGCCCAAAGCTTTTTTGGCTTCAGTTAAGTTTGTTATGCTATTATATAATGGATACTTGAACCATATCCCATGAATGACCATTTTTTCCTTCCTCTTTCTCCACTGTCTTATTATCACTATGTTGTCTGTGTTTAATGTTGCCTTAGAGTTGTTAAAATCAAGCAGAAAAACAGGTAGATGTTAAGGTGTAAGAGAAAAAACCAGTAGTGGGGGAAATGACACGTGGCACAGTGAGATTCTGACACAGTGACTTGAGGCCAAGGGAGGCTTCACTCTCATGAGCTAGCCTTACTTTGTGCCAATTGTGGCCTTTTCATTCCTATGCTGATGTTAGTATGTGTGCCAAATTGTGACCAAGCAGACTAGCTTACATGTAAGTAGAGAATCATGCCTTTGCACACATTAGTATAGAATTCTCATTTTAATCAAATATTTTCATTTATCCACGCTATTTCTGGCCCATATCTTAAATCAAAAAGAAGTTAGTTGACAGCTTCTGGTTTCATCTCCAGCATGTAAAAAGCTTGGAATTTGTCAGTCCTGTTTTATAAGAAAGAAAACTAGCCAACTGAAGATTAATAATTCTGTAAATCAACAATGCTTCTTAGGTCTAACAGAAAATTGGGGTCACAGGGCAAAGCACTGCCTTGAAGTTTGGAGAGACAGCAAAAAATAGGGAATCCTAGCTCCCCAGCAGCAGAAGCTACCAGAGTCAGAGACACATATACCGTAATTGGCTGATTGGTGAAGACTGAGTCTAGACTAACTTGAGTTAAGAATCCCTCCAGTCTTGGGGTGGGGAGCACATTTTCATGACTTACCATCAGGAGCCCTACCAGGTCCTTATGTTGAAGATCAGAGAAAAATTCCCTCATGCTTCCCACAGTGGGAGAGGCACAGTGACCATTCTGAAGTAAATTCAGAGCCTTCTGTTCTCTATGACAAATCCATCCTCTTAAGGACATCTACTTTCTCAAAGTGTCATCTGACCTAGAGGGAGGGCAGGTGGATGACTGGAGTCCCCTTTGGCTTTCTTGTATCAAATAAGCTGAGAAAAATAGGTGAAGAAACTCTTCTGAAGTTCATGGCCTAGAACTCAGTCTGACTAAGAGAACTGAGATTTAATTCTATTATTATAGAACATTTTTCTTCCCCAGTACTTTATCATACTATTAATGGCTCCAAAATAATAACTGGATTACAACTCAGCTACAAGACACAGATGCTATTTAGGAGGAATTTCTAGAGAAACCTAAAAACAGCAAGAGACACAGAAACCAGGACAATAGAGGAAATTGAAGATTCTAACACCTATAGATACAGAATACCTTAAATACAGCCTAACCCTCAGCCAGATTAACCTGAAACCTCCCACAAAAGGCCTACCTACTAAGTTACTGTTACTAGTATACCATGTCCAGATTTCGATGAAAAATTCCAAGGCATGACAAAAGTGAAATAAAAACAATCTTAAGGGACAAAGCAAGCGTCAGAGCCAGACTCAGATATGACGAGGATTTAGTAGCTACCGAATAAGTTGGAATTTAAAATACCTAAATTAATATGCCCAGTGTTCTAGTGGAAAAAGCAGACAGTACACAAGAAGAAATGGGCAATGTAAGTAGAGAGATTCTAAGAAAGAATCAAAGGGAAATGCTAAAGATAAAAAACTCCATAACAGAGATGAAGAATGCCTTTGATAGGCTCATCAGTAGACTAGACACACTGAGTCAGGAAACAATGAGATAAAAATATTTCAATAGAAACTTCATGATGTGAAATGCAAAGAGAGAAAAGAATGAAAACAAGGGAACAGAATGACAAAGAACTGTGGGACAGTTACAGAAGGTCTCATATACATGTAATGGGACTACCAGAAGGAGATGAAAGAGAAGAAGGGCCAGAAGAAATATTTAAAGTAAGGATGGCTGAGAATTTTCTAAAATTAATGTTGGACATAAGACCACATCAAGAAAGCTCAGAGAATACCAAGCAGAGGAAGCAGCAAAAATCTACGCCTAGGTATATCCTATTCAAACTGAGGATGACAAATGAAAAAGATACAGTCTTGAAAGAAGCCAAAGCGGGGGAGGAAGGGGGAACCTTACCTATAGAAGAATAAGGATAAGAATTATATTGGATGTCTGTTCAGAAGCCATGAAAGCAAGAAGAGAGTAAAGTGAAATATTGAAAGTTTTGAAAGAAAAAAAACCCGATCAATCTATAATTTTGGATCCAGAGAGATTATCTTTCAAAGGTGAGGAGATATAAAAACTTAGTCAGTGACACAAAGTCAGAGAATTTGTTGCCAGCAGAACTGCTTTGCAAGAAATGATAAAAGTTCTTTAGAGGAGGAAAATGATACAGATCAGAAACTCAGATCTACATAAAGAAGACTTAAGAAACAAAACAGATGAACATAGGGGAAGGGAAGGAAAAATAAAATGAAAATAGAGAGGGAGGCAAACCATAAGAGACTCTGAACTCTAGGAAAGAAACAGGGCTGCTGGAGGGGGAGTGGGGGGAGGAGGTAACTGACTGATGAGCATTAAGGAGGGCACTTGATGTAAAGAGCACTGGGTGTTGTATACAACTGACAGATCACTGAGTAAGTGGTCACTCCCCACCCCAGTAATGGGGGTGGGTAATACACTATATGTTAACTAATTACTATACACTATATAGTAATACACTATATGTTAACTAATTTGAATTTAAATAATAAAAAAGAAGAAGAAAGGGAGTAATGAAAGTAAATAAAATACTTTATTTTTCTTATTTTAATTGACCCAACAGATAGCTGCTTATTGAAAATAAGCAACAATTTATTAGATGGTCATGGCTTATGGTTAAGTGATATAAATAACAGCAATGTTATAATAGGAGGAAGGAGGAGGGAGCACTCTATTATAGGGTACCTACGGTGTCTATGAAGTCGTACAGTGTTATTTGAAAGTGGACTTAGATTTTTTGTAAATGTAGATCATAAACTATAAGGCAACCACTAATATTTTTAAAGAAATGTAACTAATATACTAAGAGAGGAGTAAAAATGGAATCATATAGAATGCTCAATTAAAACCAGAAGCAAAAAGAGAGAGAGGAGATAAGAAAAAAAAAGGGCAGTGAAAAGAAAACAATTATAAATAAGGTACATATTAATCCATCCATATCAATAATCACTTTAAATGTGAGGGTATAAATATACCAATTAAAAGACAGAAACTAAGAGAGTCAATAAAAAAATTAATACCCAAACATATGCTGTCTATAAGAAATCCATGTTGGATATAAAGACACAGATTAAAAATAAAGAGATGGAGAAAGATATACCATGATAACACTAGTGAAAGGGAAACAGAAGTAGCTCTATCACTTTCAGGCAAAAATGACCTCAGAACAAGAAAAATTATCAGGGAGAAAGAGAGGCTTACATTATTACTTTATTACATAAGGGTCAGTCTCCAAGGAAACAATCTTTAACGTGTATGCACTATCAACAGAGCATTAAAGACATTGGTCCTTCCTAATTTGAGATACAGATTGAACACAATCCCAATGAAAATCCTGGAAAGTGGTATTGTAGATACCAACAAACTGTTTCTGAACTTTATATGTAAAGGCAAAAAACCCAGAATAGTGAACACAGCACTGAAGGACGACAAAGTCAGAGGACCAATACTACTTGAATTCAAGATTTACTATAAAGCTATAGTATTTATACTTCATAAAAGCTGGAAGCAACCAAGATGCCCCTCCATAAGACACAGCTTGAGATAAACCATGGTATATCCACCCATACAATGGAATATTATTCAGCAATAAAAATAAATGAGTTGTCAAGCCACAAAGAGACACAGAGGAACAGTAAATGTATATTTCTAAGAAGCCACTCTGAAAAGTTGTGTATATGCTGTATGATTCCAACTATATGGCATTTTGGAAAAGGCAAAACTGTAGAGATAATAAAGAGATCAGTGGTTGCCAGGGGCACACAGGAGGGGTTAGGGTCAAATAGGTGAAACATAATGGATTCTTATGGTGTTGAAACTAACCTTTATGATTCTGTAATGGTGGACACATAATATTATGTATTTTTCAAGACCTTTCTAACTGTATAATACAAAAGATTATCTCTAATGTAAGCTATGGACTTGACTTAATAAAAATAACATTGGCTCATCAATTGTTATAAATGTATCCCACTAATGCAAGATGTTAATGATAGGGGATAGTGTGCAGAGAGGGGATAAATAGGAATTCTCTATGTTCTCAGCTCAATTTTTCAGTAGGCCTGAAACTGCTATAAGTAAATGAAGTCTATTCATTTTTTAAAGTTAATTTATTACTATTTCTTCACATCCTTATCTCACCTATGTAGAGTTCTAGTTTACTTTGGAAATGCTGGCCAAGTAGGAATATGTAGCATCTTGCTTCCTTAGTAACACAATTTTTAATGCATATAAAATATTTCTCAGTCTTAGTATCATCTTAATAAATTTAAAATTGAATCTGTGACACGTCCAAATAATACACCTAACCCAGCTGAAAAACTCCATCTTTAAACATGTTTTTAGCCTTAAGAGTTTATGGGGGAAAGTAGATAGCAAATAAAGGAAAATTTTTCTAAATATTTTTGTACACATGCATCAATGTGAAGATATTTGGCAAAAAATTCCAGATGTCTAGTTTTAAATTTTTATTGGCTAGTTAACATATCCTATTAAGTTGCAACTATCCAACTATAATATTAGTATGAATTATATTAGAATATCTTCTAGGTTTTTTAAATTTTAATTCCAGTATAGTTAACATACAGTGTTACATTAGTTTCAGGTGTACACAGTGATTTAGCAATTCTCTATGTCTCCCAGTGCTCATCATGACAAGTGCACTCCCTAATCCCTATCACCTATTTCACCCAGCCGCCCACCCACCTCCCCTCTGATAACCATCAGTTTGTTCTCTATAATTAAGAGTCTGATTCTTGGCTTCTCTCTCTCTTTCTTTACCCCCTTGTTCATTTGTTTCATTTCTTAAATTCCACATATAAGTGAAATCATATGGTATGTGTCTATATCTGATTAAATTCACTCAGCATTATACTCTCTAGCTCCATCCATGTCATTGCAAATGGCAGGATTTAATTTTTTTATGAGTAATATTCCATTGTATATGTATACCACTTCTTTATCCAGTCATGCAGACACTTGAACTGCTTCCCTATCTTGGCTATTGTAAATAATGCTTCTGTAAGCCCAACGGTACAGATATCCCTTTGAGGTAGTGTTTTTGTATTTTTTGGATCAATACCTACTAGTTCAATTGATGGGTCAAAAGGTAGTTCTATTTTTAACTTTTTGAGGAGCCTCCATACTGTTTTCCACAGTGGCCGCATCAGTATGCGTTTCCACTAAGAGTACATAAGTGTTCCTTTTACTCTACATCCTTGCCAACGTCTGTTCTTTCTTGTGTTGTTGAGTTTAGCCATTCTAACAGGTGTGAAGTGATATCTTATTGTAGTTTTGATTTGCATTTCCCGATAAGTAATGATGAGCATCTTTTCATATGTCTGTTGACCATCTATATGTCTTCTTTGGAGAAATGTCTGATCATGTCTTCTGCCCAATTGTTTTTTGGGTGTTGCGTTTTATAAGTTCTTTATATATTTTGAATACTAACCCTTTATCATATGTCATTTGCAAATGTCTTCTCCCATTCCATAGGTTGCCTTGTAGCTTTGTTGATTTCTTCCTTTGCTGTGCAGAAGCTTTTTATTTTGACATGGTCCCAGTAGTTTACTGTTGCCTTTGTTTCCCTTACTTCAGAGGACCAATCTACAAAAGTTGCTACAAAAAGTTGCTACAGCCAATGTCAGAGAAGTTACTACCTGACTATGCTTTAGTTAGTTACTGCCTATTCTTCTAGGATTTTTATGGTTTCAGACCTCACATTTAGGTCTCTAATCCATTTTGGTTTTGTGTATGGTATAAGAAAGTGGTCCAGTTTCATCCTTTTGCATGTTGCTTTCCAGTTTTCCTAACAACATTTGTTGAAGAGACTGTCTTTTTCCCTTTGGATATTCTTTCCTGCTTTGTCAGAGATTAGTTTACTTATAATTATTGGTTTATTTCTGTGTTTTCTATTCTGTTCTATTGCTCTATGTGTCTATTTTGGTGCCAGTACCATACTGTTTTGATTACTACAGCTTTGTAACATAACTTGAAGTCTGGATTTGTGATACCTCCAGTTTTGCTTTTCTTTTTCAAGATTGCTTTGGCTATTCTGGGTCTTTTGTGGTTCTATACAAATTTTAGGATTATTTGTTCTAGTTCTGTGAAAAATGCTGTTAGTATTTTGATAGGGATGGCATTGATTTTTAGATTGCTTTGGGTAGTATAGACATTTAAGCAATATTTCTTCTATTAATCTGTGAGCATGGGATGTCTTTCCATTTCTTTGTATTGTTTTCAGTTTTTTTCATCAGTGTTTTATAGTTTTCAGAGTACAGTTCTTTCACCTCTTTTGGTAGGTTTGTTCCTAGGTCTCTTATTATTTTTGGTGTAATTGTAAATGAGAATGTTTTCTTAATTTTCTCTTCATGCTCCTTCATTATTAGTGTATAGAAATGCAACAGATTTCTGTAGATTGATTTTGTCCTTTGACTTTACTGAATTCGTTTATCAGTTTTAGTGGTTTTTTTGATGGAGTCTTTTGAGTTTCCTATAGATAGTATCACACCACCTGCAGATAGTGAAAGTTTTACTTCTTCCTTATGGAGTTGGATGTCTTTTATTTCTTTTTGTTGTCTGATTGCTGTGGTTAGGCCTTCTAGTACCATTTCGAATAAAAGTGGTGACAGTGAACATCCTTGTCTTGTTCCTGACCTTGGAGGAGAAGGTCTCAGTTTTTCCCCATTAAGGATGATGTTAGTTGTGGGTTTTTCACATATGGTCTTTGTCTTTATTATGTTGAAGTATGTTCCCTCTAAACCTACTTTGTTGAGGATTTTTATCATGAATAGATGGTGTACTTTGTCATATGATTTTTCTGCTTCTATTGAAATGATCATATGGTACTTATCCTTTCTCTTATTGATGTGATGTATGATGTTGATTTATTTTCAAATATTGAACTGCCTTTGCAACCCAAGAATAAATTCCACTTGATTGAGATGTATGATTTTTTTAAGGTATTGTTGAATTTGGTTTGCTAGTATTTTGTTGAGGATTTTTACATCTGGGTTCATCAAATATTGGCCTGTAGTTCTCTCATTTTGTAGCGTCTTTATCTGTCTTTAGTATCAGGGTAATGCTGGCTTCATAGAATGAATCTGAAAGTTTTCCTTCCTTTTCTAGTTTTTGGAACAGTTTGAAAAGAATAGGTATTAACTCTTTTTAAATGTTTGGTAGAACTCACCCAAATCTTCTTGTTTTTAGTTTTATATTATCACATAAATTTTTAAATCTTTTTATTAAAAATCATGGGCATTTTATATTTATCATAACTGAAATAAGAACTTTATTTTTATTTAAAGCCATATGTTATTTGTATTCATATTTGCTGTGAATTACATTTGGTTAATATCACTCAGCTATCTTTCTTCCTTGCCACTGACACCTTATCAATTTTAACATACCTCTGTTAACAAAATGTCAAATTATTTGTTTCCAATTTTAGTTGATCTTCTGATCCTGTGCCAATTTACTAAGTCCGTTAGCCTTCCTATTAAAATTAAAACGAATTCTTACTATTGTGGCTATTCTGAGGTAGAGGGACCAGGCTTACCTTAGAGTTAATTCTTATTTTTCATTGCTTATGCATGATGATACAGAGATGTGAACTATGTGTGTCTCCAAATATGAAGACAAGAAAGTCTTAGTCCTTTTTTCCAAATATTTGGTTCTAATTTTGCATTATGAAATTCTAATGTCATAACTATTAATTCCCTAAAAATTACATGAAATTCTGGCCTTTTTGCCTTCATTTCTTTTGATTGTAGTTTCCAGCAAATTTTTCAAAGATGGGTGACAAAGCAAAAACGCTCTAAAAGAAACCATATTTCTGGCATGATATGTATTTCTTGCTTTTTGAGAAAATTGGAAGTGTACTAAACAACATTTATTTGGTATGTTAGCAGTGACCAGCGCATATCATCATTGCTATATTCTGTGTATGGGGAGCTGAGGCCCAGAATGGTTAACTGGCTGGCCCAGGGTCAACAGATAAGAAGTAGTGGACAATTTGAATGCTAGGGTATGTAACTGAAAGCTAATTGTGCTAAGCTTAGTTTTTTTAAGTCAACTAACAGAAAGTAAATTTCCAAAAAGTCCTTTAGATCTGAAGTGAAGTCTCCTCAAAGGCAGAGGGTAACAGGTATCTGTCATGACCTCCCCTTTGCTGCTTTCATTCCCAGCCTACAGGGAAAGAGCCCAGCACCAGAGGCTTGAAGAGTTTTCATTGGCATGTGAGGCTAAGCGTCCTTGGAACTGCTCTACTTTAATACCTAAACTTTCCTGCCAATGTCAGCATCTGGCCTTGTCAACACTTCTTTTTCCATTTGTGAATACGATAGTTAAAGCTTTCACCTCTCCTTTTCTAGAAGTATTTCATATTTAGAACTTGGAAGTTTAGAAATTTTCTACATCTGAAGAAATACATTTCAACTAAGAATCCTTATTACTTATTTAGGAAGTTTAACTTTGAAAATGTATATAAACATATACATGTTTTTTTCCTATAGGGCCTCTGATCCTACTGCAAAACTTTAGGGCTGTGAGTGAGGTTTAAGGTAAAAAAGCGATTTCACCAGTGGGGCAACGTGGTGCCAAAGGAGT
>PISX010001136.1:0-212519 GCA_004024625.1 Mellivora capensis | reverse complement strand
CCCGCTGAGCAGAGAGCCCGATGTGGGGCTCGATCCCAGAACCCTGGGACATGACCTGAGCCGAAGGCAGAGGCTTTAACCCACTGAGCCACCCAGGTGCCCCGACAACTGTTTAAATGAGTAATTTTATTATAGTCTACAGTGGGAATTGCAGAGAGAGACCTAAATGAAATAATGTCTCGTGGCAAAGGGGGCTGATGGGGATCTTTCACACTTCACTGTCTTAATTTTAAGTCTTTGGTTCCTTATTTAAACTATTGTGTCACCTCTGTCCAGATGCCAAGTTAGAACTTTTAGTATTATTTTTTTCCATATTTACCCTTTCAAATAATCATTCTTTTTTTTTTTTTTTTTAATTAAGAAAAAAAAAGTTGTTTTGCTGAGCTTCGGTTCACCCTGTTAAGTGTCCATGGGAGTAGGTGTTTTTGTAAGGTCACCGGTCACGGTTGCCACTTTCTGAAGCAGAGTGAGTGCTCCCATCTTTTCACTCCTTCTTGGAGACCAGGTTCCTTTCTGGTACATTTCCCCTTCAGCCCCAGGAACTTCCCTCATTTGGTGTAGCGCACGTTGCCTGGCAGGGAACTTGTATTCTTTTATCTGGAGGCATCTTTATTTTGCCTTCATTCTTGAAGGAGATTTTCACCGAGTGTAAAATCGTGAGTTTAGTGAGTGCGTACTCAGTCATGTGTTCCCTTGTCAATTACGAGGCCTGTTTCACTGGCTGCTTCTGAGATCTTTAGGTTTCTGTGATGGCTTTAGAATAAATCCCCCTGACTCGGCTGAGCTACATTTTCCACAATTCTCCTGTGACATTCTCCCAGGATAGCTCAAGAGCCTGAGGCAGTGGTCAGGCCTGTCTTCTTCCGCCCCCCCCCGCCCCCCCTCGTCAGCCTGGGTAGCTCTCCCCTCTGCCAGCCGGCCTGTGTATTCAGCAGCATGATGCATGTTCCCGAACCTTGTGCAGCAGAGCCACACCATCGAGGTCTGAGGCAGTAAAGAAATGACATGGGCTTAGGTCTGTCCTGTGGCTCCAGTTCATGCTTCTGGGTTTCACGTTGTTTTTCTCCTTGCTTTACAAACATCCTCCCCACCTCCCACCCAGTGGATGCCAAACTCCACATGTCCCTACCTGTGAAATTCTTTTCATTGTTAAAAATGCAATGAAAAGAAGAGGTACTCAGTTCTACTCTAGAATTCAGAGTAGGGCCTCTGAATTCTATTAGATTACAACAAAAAATATTGATTTTTTTTTTTATTGGTGGGCAGTTTATCATGGCTGAATTCAAACAGCAACTCCCTCCCCAGTGAGCATAATTTTAAATTTTAGGTTGGTTTATTTAGACTTCCCTAGGGAGCTTGGAATCTGCCCTGTACAAGCATGGTTCAGGAGTCAGCCAGAGATTTGGGCAAACTGTATTCAGAATGTGGGGTTCCCCCTCTTCTTCATACTTTAAGCTGCTATGCTTATCCCAATGCCTGGCCTCTAGTTCTTCATGATGTAAGACTGTGGATTTCTCATCCAAAAAAATTGTTTTAATATTTTATTTATTTATTTAACAGAGAGAGAGATCACAAGTAAGCAGAGAGAAAGGCGGGGGGGTGGGGGGAAGCAGGCTCCCCACTGAGCAGAGATCCCGATGCGGGGCTCGATCCCAGGACCCTGAGACCATGACGTGAGCCGAAGGCAGAGGCTTAACCCACTGAGCCAACCCAGGTGCCCCTCTCATCCAAATTTTAATCCTGCATGGTAGAGACTGGAGTTAGGAGCTACAAACGTGGGGAATTCATCCAGTTCCGGTCTCTTCTTCCTAGTGTCCAACTCCTTTCTGGTACATAGCTGTTTCTAGTTGCTTCCCAGAACCTTTTTTTTCCCACTGTTTATAATTATCTACAGGAGGGTTGATTCAAAAGGAGCTTCTTGGCCATTAACAGAAGCAAAACTTAGTATCTATTTTTAATTATTCATTATTGCATGTCAAACACAGCCTTGCTTCTAGTGACACAGGAACATTTTTTATTCCTGCAAAGAAGTATCCCACAAATTCACATTTGTGCAGCATTCCAAAGAGTCTGTGTAGATAGAAAAGCTTATTTGAATTCTGCGAATTAGCAGTGAATGTATGGTTAGTTCTATGCACCTCCAGGAGATAACTCCAGGCTCTTCCCTTCCCTGCTTGGCCCAGCTCTTACTAACAAACTGAGACTCTCCTAGAAAATGTGCAATTTGCATTGCCTTTTGAGTAGACCTCAGCAAGACCAAAGGACCTCATATGAATATTTTAAAGTGTTTGCCTTCCATTTGCTGTTCATCTACTTTATACTAAGTGTTAGGAGCGTGCTGAACATCTAAAGGGAAGATCGCTGTTCTCAGGTTGCTCACAGTTGGCAGAGGAGACACAAATAAGCAGACTCTTTGCATTTCTATGCAACCTCATGGTTGAGTCCATCCCCTTGGGGACACAGTGAGTCTTCAGACCACACAGCTGCTGCCTAGGTCTCCAGGACACGTTCCTTCTTTCTGGAACTCTCTTCCTAGCCCCAAGCTTCATGGGTGAACACAGATGCAAGTCTGTGAGTATATAATAGATGCCTTTCATCAAAAATCATATGTTTTAATAGAAAATACACTCAGCATATGTTATACCACTCAGTGATGGCACCACCACTCAGACTAGATGCTGGGAGCCCGATTCTGTTACCAACAGGAACAATCAGTTGTTATTGACAGTTCTGTTGTTACCATTGAGATGGCGCTATGAGAATGATGACTCTGAATTTAAAAAAAAAAAAAATATATATATATATATATAGGTTGAAATCTGAGCCGGATCCCAGGCAAATTCTTCTAAGCTTGTTTCATTTCCAGTATTCTACTACCTCCCAGGACTATTTGGAGAATTAGAGATGGTGTGTAAAGTGCCTGGGACTTAGTAGATTCTCAATAAGTGAAAATACAGTTATTACTAATATTTTCAGTAAAGTGTTTCAGAGCATATGCAAGGTGCTTCCACATACATGTGCTTACCTAGCTCTGAAAATGGCCCTAGAATATAAGAAGTGTTTCTTCTACCAAATGAATGAAGATTCAATAATAAAATAGCACTTGGGCACCTAGGTGGCTCAGTCGGTTAAGAGTCTGCCTTTGGGTCATGTCTTGATCACAGGGCCCTGGGATCAAGCCCCAGCAAATCTACCTGCTCACCAGGGAGCCTGCTTTTCGAACCTCTGCCTTTGCCCCTACCCCCTCTTGTGCTGTCTCTTTCTCTCACTCAAATAAATAAAAATCTTTTGTAAAAAAGTAATTTTATTTGTATTATGCTTTTGGATAACTGACTAGTATGAAAACTTGGGGCCTCAATTTTTTTCATTTTATAATAAGGGGATTGGATTAGATCTACAAGATTCTTTTCAATGCAAATATTTTATAATTCAGTTAAAAATGCAATGAAAAGAAGAGCTACTCAAACACCTACTTCTTTGTTTTTCATAAGGAGTTGAGTATGTTGGATCACTTAAGCCCTCTTGAACTGAGAGATGCCCGGCTAACAGGTAGTGCTGCTTGTTCTAGCTTCCCATCTTCCGATTCTCTGGCTGGCTGGCCCATGTATGCATGCACGGGTCCCTGGATGCATAGTCCATTTAGGAAAAATGCCTGTGCATTTAGAACCTCTTGTGCCTCTTTTCCCTACTTTTACCCTTGTTGGGGGCCTGCACAACTGAGCTCCCACCTTTGGGATTCTTCACCTGATTCTGGTTAGTTTCCGTAGATCCATGAACTAACACAGTGTATTCTGTAGATCCATGAACAACCCAAATTCTGTCAGTAGCTCCCTCTCCTCTCACAGAAATTGCTCTCCGCCTCTCTGCCCTCAAATTGAACCTCCACATTCTCCTGCTCTGCTTTTAAAATCCTCTACTTTCCTTCTTCCCTTCCCATCAAAATCTTATCCCCAAACCCAGAGGCTCTTGGATCACTGGATCCTCTGTAGGGGTTGTCTGATGTGATAATGAGAGAGTGGCTGTCTTGGTGGGAAGGTGGGCACGGGGATAGGATCTTGATCATCTTCATGGAAATATAATATGGATTTCTCTGTAAAAATATATATAAATCTTGGTTGGGAGCATTATTATTAATACCCATCTTTTTCTGTATTGGAGGTTTAATAGACTTTAATGTGACTCCCTGGGATCCTATGCACATTTTATAAGGTTTTTGTTTGGTTGATTTGGTTTTTATCTGTTGAAATAGGTCCCAAGTTTTCTTCATCTTATACCATTTCTCCCCGATTTACATACTCCTTTAACTTTTGCCCATGTTCATGAACATTTATAATCAGAGATAGTGATTAGTGGCTGCCACGTTGCTGATGGGGGGCTGGGCCAGTGCAGTCAGCTGGAGGGGAAA
The DNA here is from genome assembly GCA_004024625.1 of Mellivora capensis. Lineage (NCBI taxonomy): Eukaryota > Metazoa > Chordata > Mammalia > Carnivora > Mustelidae > Mellivora > Mellivora capensis. Next base: position 208,114 of record PISX010001136.1, on the reverse strand, counting down.
TGAAGAGTGGACTGTTCCAGCAAGTTCTTGGTGAAATCCTGTGGTCTATAATGGATGCAGCTTGCCCATCCTCACCTCCATAGCGGCAAAGTCTTTTTACTACCATCTCCTACCTTTCAGAGAGGGCTCTGTTTCACTAACGAGAGTTGTTTTTTCTCCAAGTATAACTGAGTCCTCCAATGATGTAACGTGCCTGTGAATGTTTGTGAGCAGCATCACCTGTCCACAGACCCACAGCCAGTGGAATGTTTGTGATGCTCTTTTTTTTTTTAATGAGGAAATTGATCAAGGAAAAGAAAGTATGAGTTCACATTTCTGGGGATCACTTTCTGAGCAGTGCAGACCATGCATACTATATGTTAAAAAGCCCTTCTAAGTTCCAGCAGGGAAAACAGATGTATTAATTAAACAGTTAATGTTTGTATAGCTGAAATATTCACTTTGCTGCACTCAAGTTATGATATAATATTTGTATATTAGTGTGATATATACCTTGGGAACCTTGGTGCATTTTTTTAATAGGATCAAGGTCAACATTATGGACATGAATTACTATTGTGTGGTTTTGTGAAAATGAAGGATAGGTATTTGAGTTTCTGGTCACCTGTTAAGAAATCTTGTATTATAAATCTTAACAGATAATATAATTAAGCAATGTTTGCTATAAGCTTATTAGTTTTGCTAGAAATAAATCTTCTTTCCAAATTCCCACTTTTCATATATGTGTGTGTGTGTGTGTGTGTGTGTGTTTATAATATATATACACACAAAGCATAAAACCAGTTTTTCAGGAGGGGCACCTGGGTGGCTTTGTCAGTTGAGCATCTGACTCTTGATTTCAGCCCAGGTCATGGTTTCGGGATCGTGAGATCGACTCCCACTTGCCAGGCTCTGTGCTGGACATGGATCCTGCTTGAGGTTCTCTCTCCCTCTTCCGCTATACCTCCCACTTGTGCGGTCTCTCTCTCCCTCTGTCTCTCAAAAACCACAAAAAAACAAAAGCCGTTTTTCAGGAGAACAGAGATTAAATAAACTAAAATCCTTACCTAAGCTTAGTTACTCTCTTGAATGGTTTTAAAGAGGTAGAATTACAGCATTAGATTATCATCTGTGGTAAATCTAAGCCTTGATTAGTGGTGGCAGTTTTTATTGCCAGTGTCTGTGTTCCCAGGCTTTTTGATCCCTATCAGAGTGGTGGACATAATATTCAAATAGGGTAATGGTTGAGGTTCTATAGTCACTGTCTGTATGAGCTTTCCCTGCAGTTTTCAAGCCCTGCTGTCTATTTCTAGAGCACCAACACTGAAAACAGAAGAAAGAACAGAGAGAGCGGGAGTTAGCAATTGATTTGTTGCTGAGGAAGGTCGGGGAGACTGACCCTCAGCGGCCTTGGCGTCCATACTCCCCTGCTGTCTCTCCAGCCACATACCAGGAGTAGGGACTGCAACTTACTCTAACAAGTTCATGGGCATGTTTTCTGTTCTTTCACTTACAGGAAAGAAAAATAATGCTTTAGAAAGATAGCAAATGATAGAGTGACTTGGTACCATGTAAAATCTGGGAGAGGGTCAGTGTGGAAGGATTTCGGGGGCTGCCGTCTTGCCACCACCCTGTGGTCTGGAGGCTGCACAAGGAAACACAGCTCTGATAATGCCTTGTCGGTAAACTGGAAGCACAGCCCTCAAGCCAGCACTGTGATCTTCCTGTTTACATCGTCCGGAGCAACATTTCCTGAAAACCAGTGAGCTTTCAAAGACAGATACTTTGGAGGTTTACAGCATCTGTTGGGAAAATATTTCAGATTTGCAGTTAATGACATTCTTTGAGTTAACATCTAAAGGTAGCTGAGATTTATACTGGGTGCTTCTGCCTCAGCCAGTACGTCCGCATTCCTCAACAAGAGTCTGCAGTGTGTCAGTTGATAAAGGAGTGTTTTGAGATACGTGTCCAGAGCAGGGGAGGGAAAATTAAGATGATACTGGTTTAAAGGCAAAATAGAAAATTAATGTGTTAGTCTGCTAGGGCTGCCATAACTGAGTGCCACAGCCTGGGTGACTTAACAGAAATTTGTTTTCCCATGGTTCTGGGAGCTGGATGTTCAAGATCAAGATACTGGCAGGTTTGGTTTTATCTGAAGCCTCTTTCCTTGGCTTGTAGATGGCTGCCTTATCTGTTCCTCCTCACACAATCTTTCTTCCATGTGTGTGCGTCTGAAGTCCCTCTGTGTCCACATTTCCTCTTCCTATAAGGACATCTGTTAGGTTGGACTAAGGCCCACACTAACACTTCGTTCTGATGTAATCACCTCTTTGAAGACCCTCTCTCCCAGTACAGTCCCTGGGGGTTAGGACTCCCAACATATGGATTGGGTGGAGGGGGCACAATGCAGCCGGTAAGAATGAAATATTTGAAATGTGACCAGTTGTTTAAAGTGAATATATACTCTGGGAGTCAGAGGAAACACGCAGCTGGGCATACCTAGGATGCGTGTGGTAGCACCTCTGTTGGGGTCTGTGGCCGTTCTTTGCACATTCTCTCTCACACCTTTCCCCATGTACAGAAATTGGGTTCTTGCTTCCCTGTGTGGATGTTCATACTTGACTGTGTCTTATTCTGCTTCCGTGTGTGAATTGAAGGGAGGAAATATACCCCCAGCATGCATGGCTTGACTATGACTAACATCTGGAGAAGCAGCCAAAAGCAAAAAGCATTTTCATGCTGTCTTTGCAGGCACCACAGTAGAGAGCTTGGGACCCAGAGACAGAGGGTTTGCTGCTTCCGTTGCTACTTGTATCATCTTCAGCAAGTTATTTTACCAACTTTAGCTTCAGTCTCCTCATTTCTATTTTTTTTAAAGATTTTATTTATTTATTTGACAGACAGAGATCACAAGTAGGCAGAGAGGCAGGCAGAGAGAGAGGAAGGGAAGCAGGGTTAGGGAGCACGATGCGGGGCTCGATCCCAGGACCCTGGGATCATAACCTGAGCCGAAGGCAGAGGCTTTAACCCACTGAGCCACCCAGGAGCCCCAGTCTCCTCATTTCTAAAAGGGTAGACTACATGCTCTCTGACATCTCATTTGAGCGCCAAGATTGAATAATGATTCATTTATTCATGCCACTAAGTGGCAGGCACTGTTTTAGGAATCAGGGGTGTAATGTTGATGCAAAATACAGTCCCAGGTGAGACAAGTATGAAGCTTGTTTCATCTCAACCATGTCAGTAATCACATTGAGAGCAAATGATCTCAATACCGCCCTTAAAAGAGATTGTCTGATCAGGGGTGCCTGGGTGGCTCAGTTGGTTGGGCCTCTGACTCTTGATTTCATCTTAGGTCATAATCTTTGGGTCATGGGATCAAGCCCTGCATTAAGCTCCATGCTTGCTTGAGATTCTCTCTCTCTGCCCTTCTCCTTGCTCACACTATCACTTACTCAAATAAATAAAAATCTTTTAAAAAATAAAAATAAAAGATTGTCAGATTGAAAAATAGCAAGAATCACTTATATGCTGCCTATAAGAAACCCACTTTAAATGTAAATTATAAGTAGATAAAAATAAAAGGATGGAAAAATTATATACCATGCTCACACTATTTCAAAAGAACACTAGAGTGGCTGGCTATATTAGTATCATATGAAGATTTCATAGCAAGTAATAGCACCAGGGTTAGTAAGGCAGATCATTTCATAATAGTAAAGGAATCAATTCATCAAGAGGATGTAAAAATCTTAATTATTTTTGCATCTAATAACAAATCTTAAAGTACATAAGACAAAAACTAATAGACTGCAAGAAAAAAAGACAAATACACATTATAGTTTGACGTAGCAATACCTATCTCTAAATAATTGATAGAAGAACCAGAGAGAAAGCCAGTAAGGTTATAGAAGACACTAGCAATACCATCAACCAGTTTAATCTAATTGACATTTACAGAATATCACCCAACAACAAAATAACATTTCTTCTTCTCAAGATCACACAAAACATTTGCCCTAATATACCATATTTTGAGCAAAACAACTCTATAGATTTTAAAGGATTCAAATAATTTGAAGCATGGTCTCTTTGAATGAAATGGGAATAAGATTAGAAAACAAAATAAATATATATAGAAAATCCTCAAGTATTTGGAAACTAAGTGCAATTTTTAAATACTCGATGGGTTGAAAAAGAAGGGAAAGTAGTATTTTGAACTGACTAAAAATGAAAACAAAACATGTTTTGCTGTGGGCTACAGCTAATACCTCAAGGAGTAGTACTAAAGGACGATATTCAGAAAGAAGAAAGGTCTGAGATCAATGACCTTATGTTCCATTTTGAGAAACTAGAAAAAGAAGAATGAATTAAACTCAATGTAAGGAGAAGAAAGGAATTAATAAAGATGAGCAGCAGTAGGTGAAATAAAATAGAGAAAATTGATGAAAGGTGGTTCTTTGAGAAGATTAACAAATTGGTAAATTTCTAACCAAAGTGAAGAGAAAAGAAGATAAGTTATTAATACCATGAATGAGAGGGATGACTTTGCTACAGATTTTATGGGTATTAAATGGATAATAGGAAATAGCATGAAAATCTTCATGTCCATAAAATCAACAATTTTACTGAAATGACAAATCCCTTGAAAGATGCAAATTACCATGAAGAAATAGGTATCATGAATAGCCTGGTATGTGTTAAAGAAATTATATTTGTAGTTAAAAAAAATACTTCTCGCAAAGAACACTCCCAACCCATATGCCTTCACTAATAAATTCCCAAACATTTAAGTGATGGATAGTATCAGTTCTACACAGATTCCTCCAGAGAACTGAAGAAAAAGGCAGTATTTCCCAGTTCATTCTATGAGGCTAGCTTAACCTGATACCAAAAGCAAGCAAAGATAATACAAGAAAAGAAAATTATAGACCAATTCCCTTAATTAATATATGTATAAAAATACTTCACATAATTTTATCAAATCAAATCCAACAATAAATACAAGAATAGCACATCATTACCAAGTGGGGTTTATTCTAGAAATACAAAGTTGGTTTAATATTTAAAAATCAATCATTATAATTTACCATCTTGATAATAACTAAGAAAGAAATACACATGGTTATTTCATTGGATGCAGAAAAAAAAATTTCAAGAAAATCCAACATCCATCTGATTTAAATAAAGAGCAGACTAAAATACTGCCAGTAATCTATGAATGAGAAACTTCTCCACTCTGATAAAGGACATCTAGAGAAAACTTACCGCTAATATCCTACTGGAGACAGTCTCAGTGATTTTACAAAGTGAAGATGTTCACTCTGTTCAACATCGTACTGGAGGTTCTGGTCAGTGCAGTAAGGCAAGAAAAAGAAATTAAATGCATTCAGATTGTAAAGAAAGAAGTAAATCTGTCTTATTCATGGACAATATGATTACCTATATAGAAAATCAGCTAGAATCTACAAAAAAAACTATAAATGCACTCAGCATTTTATAAATATTTATATTATATATAATATAAATATAATTATTTGATACAAATATAAATATAATTATTTGATACAAATATACAAAAGATTGCACGATATAAAAATAAATGGAGACTAATAATATTACTTATCATAGCAACAGAAGTATGAAGTACTTAGGGATACTTTTTTTTAAGATTATTTATTTATTTATTTGACAGATGGAGATCACAAGTAGGCAGAGAAGCAGGCAGAGAGAGGAGGAAGTAGGCTCTCCGCTGAGCAGAGAGCCCAATGCGGGGCTCGATCCCAGGATCCTGGGATCATGACCTGAGCGGAAGGCAAAGGCTTTAACCCACTGAGCCACCCAGGCGCCCATTAGGGATACTTTTGGCAAAAGATGTGAAACCCCTTCATGCTGTAAACTAAAAAATACTGTAGAGAAATTAAAGACAACCTCAAGCAATGGAGAGGTCTAATATGTTCATGGTTTAGAAGACTCAATACTTTTAGGATGGTATTTCTCTCAAAATGGATACATAAATTCAACACAATCCTAATCAAGATTAGCCGTATATTTTGTAGAAATTGTTAGGTTGATTCTAGAATTCATATGGAATGCTAAGGACTTAGGGTAGCCAAAACACCTTTGACAGAAAACAAAGTTGGAGAGCCTACACTACCTACAACTTCAAGACTTAGTAAGTTACAGTAATCAGGACAGTTATAGACAGATAACATCTTTTTTTTTAAAGATTTAATTTAGAGAGTATGTGTCGATGGGGGAGGGGCAAAGGCAGAGTAAGAATCTCAAGCAGACTCCCTGCTGAGTGCAGAGCCCTATGTAGGGCTCAATCCCAGGACCCTGAGATCATGAACTGAGCCAAAATCAAGAACTGGACACTTAACAGACTGAGTCAGTCTCCCAGGCGCCCCTGCACAGGTAACATTTTTTATTTGCCCATAGAGAACCTAGAAATCTAGACCCACACGTATATGGTTAAGTGACTTAAAATAGATGCGCAAAGATAGTTCAGTTCAAATTCTGATGAAAAATTGGACATCTGTATTTTTTTAAAAATTTGCAGCACATACAAAATTAACTCAAAACATATTCCTAAGTGTAGAGCTTTCTAGAAGAGGACACAGGAGAAAATCTTTGTGGTGTTAGGTTACATAGATTCCATAGATGAGGGCAATGCATGACCCATAAAGAAAAACTGATAAATCAGATGATAGTGTAATTAAGTATGTGTGTTCTTTAGAAGGCCCTGTTAAGAAATGAAAGGAAAAGTCACGAACGGGAAGAACAGTTACAAATCACAGATCTGATTAAAGACCTGCACGCAGATTGTGTAAAGAACTCTCGAAACTCGTGGACCAGAAAGGGGCGGGGCAAATATTTGAACAGACCCTTCCCCAAAGAGCACGTAAACTCACCAGAAATGTAAGTTAAACCCACAGTGAAACACCACCACACACTGGAACGTCTGCTGTTGAAAAGACCCACCAAACCCGTGCGGGCAAGAACCGGGAGCGACTGGAACTGTCGTACCTTGGGGGTAGCCACGTAAAATGAAGCGACTGCTTTGGGAGAGTTTGGCAGGTCTAGCGTACGACCCAGACATTCAGGTCTTCGGTATTTGTCCAAAATAAAATCTCATCTCTCTACGGGACTCGGACCCCCAGGAGTCCGAGCAGATTTGCAATAGCCGCAAACCAGAAGCAACCCCGGTGTCCGATGACAGGTCCCGGACAGCTAGGTGCGGAGTGTTACCCAGCAGCATCCGGGGGGGAGCTGGTGACGCGGGAAGTGACAGGGATGGTCGTCAAATAATCAGCTAAATGCCAAAAAGTCAGACAAAGGATACATGCTATAGGGCTCTGTTCACATAAAAGCCCAGAAAATACAAACAAGGGCATCGTGGCAGAAAGCACGCCGGTGGTTGCCTGCCAGGGCCTAGGAGGGAGCACAGCTCCCAACAGGCTCATGAGGAAACAGACCCTTCACCGTGTTGATTTGGGTGACGGTTTCATGGTTCTGTATGTAAGTCAAAGCCCGTCAAACTGTAACACGGACGGCTTATGGCCTGTCAGTCGTACCTCAATAAAACTGTTCTTAAACACCCTCGCCGTCACGGAGCTGACGTGTCGTTAGGAGAAGGTGTCATGGCGCCGGCCAGAGGCGGACGCACGTATATCTTGCGCACGTGCGCGCGCATGCGGAGCTGCGTAGAGTCAGCTGTTGAGGGGCGCGTGAAGCACCTTAGAAAGCCGCGTGACGAGAGGAGGTGGCCCGAAGCCTTCTGAGCGGAGGCTGGCTCGGGCACCTTTGGAGGCTCTTTTTAAGATCTGTCCATCTCGGTGGAGTTTCAAGGGGCCGCGCTGGCGCTCACCTGAAAGGAGAGCAGCTTTCCCGGCCCGCGCAGGCAGATGGCCGTCCTTGCCTCAGAAGGCAGCAGCTGGGAAGGGTGGGCAGAGGTGAGCACGCCCCGAAGCCCACTTCTGCCAAAAAACCTTTCTTTGTGGTGAAGTTCTGAGGAGAAGGATGAGGAAGAACCGTTCTGGGGGGCATTTGTAGACTGGTGACCCCAACCTGAGTCGCAGCCTCCAGTCTCCTGCAGGCAGAGGCCGTGACCCCTCGGTTTCCAAAGAGTTTGGAAAGGGCCGGTTGTCTGGTCCCGGTGACCTTTGTTGTTGGGGTGTGCGGTGCCCCGGAAAGGCCGGCCCTCCCGGCTGCGTGGAGGAGGGGAGCTCTCCGGCCGCGGAGCGAGTGTTGGCACGGCCTGGGCAGCGTCCCAGAGCAGGGCCCACCCGACCGAGGAGCTCGGCCCCGCGGAGGTTGGGGGTGCGGGAGGAGAGCCACCCGCCACCCCATCGGAAGGGGCGCCTGAACTAGGGTCCTCCCCCAAAAAGTGCCTGCTCATAACGGAGACGTTAGGCTAGCTGCGTCCTGGGACGGACGGAAAGAATGGTAGGAAGCAAAGGATTAAAAATGCTCTGTTAGTGGGGCACCAGGGTGGCTCAGGCGGTTAAGCGGCTGCCTGCGGCTCCGGTCATGATCTCGGGACGGTGGAATCCAGACCCGCATCCGTCTTCCTGCTCAGCGGGGAGCTGCTTCTCTCGCCCCCTCCGCCTGCCTGTGCGCATGCTCGCACGCTCAGTCACTGTCAAATAAAATTTTCTAAAAATGCCGTTACATGCGGCATAAACAGAAGTGTGGGGTCCTTTATTCCAAAAACATGCTTTTCATTTTGCTCACCCCTTGGTTTTTGAAAACTTTGCCTAGAGAGTAAAGATTTTTGCCGTATGATTTAACATGAATTTGGTGATAAGAGTGGGAAAACTCACTGAGCTAACGTCAGTTGTGTGTTTCTGTTTGTTTCTGTGAGACTTTTATAAAACATACTTGATTTCTGTCGCTCGTCTCTCTGTATTTCTGTCCACTTGGGAATTTTCTCCTAAAAGCAGCATCTCCTGTTGTGCAGGGTACCCACGAGAGTGGGTACTGAGACTCCAGGCCCTGGGAGGGGCTGGTCGTGTTCTCCTGTGAGGCTGGAGCCATGCGGAGCAGGAGTCCCACCCCGGCTCCTGCTCATCCTTGCCAGCAGAGGTCCCAGAGGCTCGGGCTTCTGGGACCTTCAGCAGCCCCAGACTTGCCCTGCACGGTGCCTGCTGCATCTCCGAGGTGTTCAGCCCTGTCAGTCCTAGAGCAATCCCTCTCTTTTGGGTCCCGGTCCCCTCTCGGGATCGGAAGCAACCAAGGGGCGAAACGTTCACATTTGACTTCAGGGGCTCCCTAGACCCCTGACCCAGAGCAGGGGCAGGCATCCCTGCCCTTCTCAAGTAAGCGGATGTATTTCTTTGCCAAGGATAGGGGCAGCACTCTGTGACCTGGGGAGTAACGGTATCATTAAGTTGTGTTCTCACCAATAAGCTCTTGGACCAGGTGCAAGGAAGAGACTAGGACACAAGTCATGTTTTCATGGCTCCGGGGAGGGCCTGCATTTTGTCACCAGGGTTTGCATCCATGTGATTTGTGTATATGTTTGTCATTGGTGGGGAAATTAGGACTTTTCAGTATCCTCTTTGCACTCTGGTCTCTGGTTCTCGTTTGTTCTGTTTCACATAATCGTCAAATTTTACACAGAACAACCAAGTACCTCCTGTTCTGCACTCAGGCTGTTGATTGGGAAGCCAAACGCCACATCTCCCATATGCAGTGACACAGTGGTCTGGGTATTTGGCACTGTTTCATTAATTATTTGCTCTTTAATTTTATCCTAGAAATGAATTTTCCTAAACTGGAATCTGTTAACAGTACGCTTTTTCTTTTTTCTTGCAGCTTGTACCTCCTTTTAAGCCTCAAGTAACATCTGAGACAGATACCAGATACTTTGATGAAGAATTTACAGCTCAGACTATTACAATAACGCCACCTGAAAAATGTAAGTACATCTGACATGCACTTGATGACATTGTAATATAGTGGAAAACAGCAGCCACTCTACTCTGTTGATTGGATATTTTCAAGATCGAATCCCACAGTGACTTATTTCATTTCATCCCACTTAAGAATATGAAGTTCCATGTGGAAGTATCAAAGGTAGCTGAGAGAAAAGTTTTGGGGAGTTGGAAAAATTTTATAAAGAAAAATTGTAGCCTGAGAATTATAGACTAACCTGTAGACAACCTCGCCTCTCCTTACTATTCTAATACTTTCTTTTGCCATTAGCTGGAAGGACTCTGAAAGTGACCCTTCCCTGTTTGCCTGACTGCTGAGTCACGTGCCCCCTACAGAATCGTGCACGTTCTGGTCTCCTTCTGACTTAATAGTTCTTAATTCACTTTAAATTGAATCACCTTTTTTTGGTAATTTAGCTTTGTCTTAATAGTATTTGTGAAGACATAATTTAGTGTGCTAGTAATTTTTTGATACATAAAATTTAATTACATGTGTATTAACACAGCACATTCAAGTACCACTTAATATTGTTCCACATATGCTAGTATGTGTGTACAGTTCAATAAATATCTTAAATAACTGGGCTTTAAAGGAAGGAAAGGTATCAGATATAACTTATAAACACTCTTGTGCCAACAGAGGGCTCTGTACCTGTCATTATGAGCTTAGCGATGAGGATAGAATTGAGTTTCAGGGACATGGAAAGCCAAAGATTTCTTCAGGTCACACATTTTTTGGCTCATGATCCTGTTGTGTTCTCTTTTTTTCTCCTTTTCTTTCCTTTAGATCCCTTCCTACTTCTCCCCTCTCTTGTTTGTGAAAGGCAGAGTAGCTGGAGGTGCTGTTACAAAACCAGTATCCACAAGAGGGAAGGCTCCAATCACGGATGCGGTCGGTCACCTGATCGTCCGCTGAAAGGCAAACTAGGAGCCATCCCAGTCTAGTTTTCAACCCATAGCCTGACAACAAGGGACCATGAACACACCCTGAAATGAAAAACATGATCATGTATGCATATGTGCACTTGACTTTCTTTAGACTGGCCAGAAGTTAAGAACCTCTTAACTTTCATTATCTAAGGGAAGAGATTGAAACCCAGGGATACAATGAGCTTCCCAGGTCCCCCAATGTCAGCAGTAGCCAGGAGCAGGACTCCTTAGTTTGGCCAAGCTGTGCGCTGGGAATATGTGGGACTGCTATCCCCAGTGGGACAGTGGGCTTCCATTCTCTCTTGTGTGTCATTGCTAACTTCTTAAAATCTCTAAGAGGAGAAGACTGTGTTGGGAATGCCACAGATTCTTGGGCAAGTAGCTTAGGACTTGTGTGAGCAAAACAATGGGCTAGGGCTTTGCCACTGTGTCCGCTAGCCCCAGAGTGGACAGTGGTGACCCACATGTCTGAAAGGCAGGCAGCACCAGTGAGGTGTTGGAAGGGCCCAGGAGCCCTTTCCACCCCAGAGCATTTGCCAGACCTCATCATTTTGTAATAACCTTAACTGCAATCAGACCACATCATTTCCCTGCCAACAGCCCTCTAATGGCCCCGAACTCTGCACTCAAAACCAGAATGGCTCATGTTGACTTCCACAGCCCTGTCTGTCCATCCCTGCTCCTACTCCATCTTGCCCCACCATGCCTGGATTCAGCCTCACCTTGAACATGCCACGCCTCACTGTGCCTTGGGATTTGGGTGTTAACAGCTGTCTCTGCCTGCCATGCTCTTTTTTCCGACATTTGCATCAACAGCTCTTACTCCCTCAGATCTCAGCTTAAATGTCACTTCCCCAGAGAGCTTGCTTTCACCTCCCAATCCAAAGAACAGTGCAGCCCATTGGGCACCGCCTCCCCCACCCCTTGATTCTGTACATTGACAACTTGTTGATATTCTTCTGGTTAATTTCTTCGTTTCTCTGTTTACTATTTGTCCAACGAGAATGCAGTAACCCTGAGAAAAAAGGCTTGGTTTCCTATTCACAGCTAGCCCCAGCTCCTGGCTGGGTATCTGGCCCGGCATTGGTATTCAGTAAATATGTACGATGTGAAGGAATAAACACGTTATGGTGAAGGCCTGGTAGTTTCCCGGCCAGAAGGAGGCCCAGCTCTTTACAGATGGTGCTGTTGGCCATCCATACCCAGGACTTTGTGCTTCGGCCTCCCTCCCCACATGACGTCCACAGCAAGCACTAAGAGGGCGAGGTCCCAATGTGTCTCTGTCTCGGCCCCAGCCTCTTCAAGACTATTTTCTTTGGTAGATAGAGCTTTGGCATTTGTGGACCTTTTACGATCACTCAGTATGTGGTCGTGGACATCACAGAAATAGGCTCTGCAAATGCAAAGCCATGAGCACAGTTTGCTTCAGACAGGTCAGAGTCCAGTCCTCACATGGGAGAGACCTTTGAGGCTGAGTCTCAGGGAAAGGGGGCTGAGGAGGATGAGGAGAGCCTGGTGGGGTGACTGTGTCATCCTGGCTTTGCCACTCTTTCCTGGGGAAAGGGCAGGTCACTTTGCCCTCTAGGAAAGGGGACACAAGGCCGGATGGTGTCCCCAAGCCTCAGCTTTCCCCCGTAGTGCCTGAGAAGCTGTCCAGGTAGGAAAGGCACCTAGAGTTGGATAGCTTTGAAGAGCCCTAGTTTTGCTTCTTTTTGAGTCTGTAGTGTTCTTTGTCCTGTGACACACTGCCTGAAGCTTGAGGCCGGGCCCAGTACAACGGACACCCCGCAGAGGAGAGTGGGTGCGAATCTGGGGTAGGGGGGCAACCTAAAGAGGCTGCCAGAGAGCAGGAACCTGGAAGGACACAGCAGAGCAGCTCCCACAACCATGACCTTGAATCCATGAAATCTAAAGTTCCGTAGTAGGTGTTGCCTGGCTGTAGGTCCTTCTTCACCACAGACTCGATTTCAAAGCCCAGGTACCTGGGTGGCTCAGTAGGTTAAGCATCTGCCTTTGGCTCATGTCATGATCCCTGGATCCTGGGTTGGAGCCCAGTATCAGGTTCCCTGCTCAGTTGGGAGCCTGCTTCTCCCTCTGCCTGCCAGACTCCCTCTGCTTGTGCTCTCTTTTAAAACAAAAACAAAGCCCTGGCTGATGAGGTCCAAATCTCTTCAAGACTCACCTTGCTTGCCTTACCCCTAACTCCATACTCACTAGGCACTTATCATGCTGCGAATATGTCATTAACAGGCATACTGTGGCTTCATTTCTAGAACTTTATAAAATGACATGGAAATGTTAAAAGATATTTTAAGTCATTCAGCATGGTTTCTAGAATATCATGTGAACCTGGTGTCCCAGCTTCTCGATCAGTAATGTAAAATGTTTGTCACTCAAAGCAATCCCGTTCTTGAAAGAATATGTCATTTTAGACGTGGGGAATGCTGTCCATGCCCACTGACCCCGGGTCTTGAAGGGATAAGGAGTCTGTTTCGAGCAGGAGGCTTACACACTGTAGTCCCTTCCAAGGTGGGTCCCAGAATCCACCTGTCGTGGAGGCCTAGGAACGTGTGGCTGTGTGGATATCTGAACCCAGAAACCTGAGTCCAACAGCAGCAGTCTGTGTCTGTTGGGGCTGTCTGTCTGACTTCCCAAGTCAGCCCCTGCAGAGGGAGCAGACGACCGCACTCAGTAGGCTGGGCTGAGGCCAGTGGCCCCTCCCTGTTGGAGGGAGGGCTGGGGAGCAGGGGGCCAGGTCTTTAAAGGGATGGTTCCTGGAAGCATCCTAGGTCCCCTTAAGAGATGGATCAAGGGAGATTCAGTGAAACCTCCGACTGTGATTACATGTAACGTAATCTTGCAGCTTCGAGGGGTGTTGCTGGTGAGCGGCCCTGTAGCCGCTAAAGCATGGTTTCGTTCACGGAAGCCCTCCACAGTACCCTCGGTTAGCGACGGCCTCCTTCCCACTCGCCACCTGGCTTTTAGGACACAGAATGGAGTCACTTTTTAGAACAAATCAGCAGTTCGGCAGGCAAAGTGTTCCTTGCCGACAAACAGCTGCGGTCACATGCCAGATTGTTCTCACTGGTGCTAATTAATGGAACAGATTTTGGAATGTGTCGTCTTGCATTCTATCTGCTAATGGGCCTCTGCTTTCCTCTTACAGGAAAAGAGGATTTCTTGGAGATCGAGTAGCTTTTAATGCCCTGTAACTACATTTGTTGAATGCTATAAGGAAATGAGCCTCCTTGGGTCACGGATTCTGATGTGGGGTGGGGAGTTGATCCCTGCTTGCTTGTTCCAGATGAGTCTCATGTTCGCAGCTTGGTTCTTGGGTGTTGTCAGCAACTGTCCCTACGATCCTCCGTTCAGAGCAGGAATACATTTCCAGACGTTGGTTGGTGTGATAGGCTCTGGCTTGGGCAGGCTGCGCCCCCTCGCAGTCGGGCCCCAGCCTCCCACACAGGCAGTCCGGGGCTCTCTGCACATTCACTGCGCAGACACATGCAGCCAAGCAAAGCTGTTAGTAGGGGATACTGTTTCCTTGAAATGTGATTGGCACGTGTCTGAAGCTGAATGCTAAGCTTGCAGCTGCCTTTTCTCTAGTTTTTATACTTTGTGACTCCACAACAGGCCATCTCCAGCACCTTTCCTACAGCCAAAAATACTGTGAAAGGTATTTCATCTGAACAATGTGTGTGGTTTGCTTGGTGCCTAACCAGCATTTGATAAGAAGGAGGCAGTGCTTTCCCTAAGTCACAGTCCTCTCTTGAAAAGCTGATATAGTTAGGCTTGTCTGCAGAAGGACAGAAACCCTTGGAGTTCTGTGATCTACACAGAACAGGAAGCCCCACATCCTCTTCATGGATTGATTGCCATCTAATCAGTGATTTTTTTTTTCTGGTACATTCAAGGTCACAAATTTTGGTTAGCACCTTGCTCCCATTTCTACAGTCTTCTGTATTTAGAATAGTATACCCAATAGAAGCATTGTGAGAAAAGAAACGTTTGCTCTCCAGAGGGTTGTGTGTCATTGAGGGGCACAGAGTGTTGTCCTTGTTGTGTGACAGGGTCAGGGCCCGCCATACAGAGGCATGTGTGCTTTCTCTTATTACATGACCTCCATGCTCCTGGAGAAGCTGGAAAATTTAAAGAATTGGCACTGTGTTCCTTATTGGTATTGGAGGAAGTGGAATTATTTTGCTTGAAGAAAAAGAAGGTTGGGTGTTTGAAATCCTCCTCTGGCTCTTCCCCTATGGGACAGCATCTGACCCCTCACACTTGGGGAGAGCAGGAGAGGCTTTGTGGGCACCTCCTGAATAGGCAGGACTCCCCAAGGGCAGATGGTTTTGGCCCAGACCCTAGAGCAGGTGCACAGGGGATGGTGTGGCCAGGGTGATCGAATGTGTGACCACATAGAAGGAAGAGCTTCCTTGCCGTGCAGACTTTAGGACGTTAGGAGAACGGCTTGGGGGATCATTTGAGATCTTTCAAATACAGGAAGGCAGGGAAGGTGAAAGGGGGCAGCCCAAGTGAAAGCAGCTTACTTCCATGCCTTCATGTCTGCTTGCTGCTGGTTTCCTGTGGAGCTAGTATTAGCTGCTGGTATCTGGCCCTCTTCCTTTGTCTTCCTCTCTTCACTCTGGTTCAGAGGTGCATCTTAGGGAAACTGGTAGTGGTGACCAAAGGTGGATACAGGATGGAGAGTAAATAACGTAAACAATGTCAAATCAAGGACTCATATGAAGCTTTATTTCGCAGTCATACCTAAAGCACCAAGAAGAAAAAATGCATGCATTTGAAGGCGCTGGTACCGGATTCTAGCCAGACACTTCTGGTGCCTTAGGCCCCACTGCCCACTGCAATTTTGACAGGTGTAATTTTGTGAAATTGAAGGCTACTGAAGATCATTCGCTTCTTCTTATTTAAAAAAAATCTGGTTTTCTTGAATACTATTTTTTCCACAGTGTGTTGGGTCTTAAGATGTTTGCAGCTTGGAGGAGACGATGTGAGGGTGTTACTTCATAGATCATGCATGTGAAAGGGAGTGTTTGGGGACTCAGTGTTGTTACTTTGTGTTGTGTTGATGGCCACAAGTGTCAAGAGCTCATTGTCCGCGGTTGACCTTCCCTGTGCTAGATGTTAGAACCGCGTAGACTAGAGACACTGTTGCAGGCAGTAACCGTGACGTTAAGTGGCCACTTTGTGCCCGCAGATGACGAGGACGGCATGGACTGCGTCGACAACGAGCGGCGGCCGCACTTCCCTCAGTTCTCCTATTCTGCCAGTGGCCGCGAGTAAGGTCCCCGTCCTGCTCCTTCACTGTCATCCCAGATTTCCTCCTCAAGATGATTCCTGGACATCACACCAGTCGTAGCTCTTACAAAGCAGGAGCGCCTCCAGACACCCCAGCCCACTCTCACCCCCATGAGAACACACATGGACGCAAACACACTTGTTTGTTTTTGCATGAAATTGTATCTCCGTCTACGGTCTCATGCTGCTGCTGCTACTGTCTTACTATTCTAGCAACTTTAAGAGGTAATTTTACAATCTTTGGAAGTCATGAGCCCACCATTGTTCATTTGTGCACCAGTTGTCATCTTTCGATCTTTTAGTTTTTGTTTATCCCTAACAGTGAAGGCTAAATGAGATACACTGATTCTAGGTACATTTTTTAACTTTCTAGAAGATACATCAAAAACTAATTAGACTAAGAAGATTTAGTTTATAATTCAGAACAAGCAATTGTGGCAGGGTGGTGATGTGCATATGCAGAACTGTAGGAAGGGGTTAAGAAATCGGTGCATACGGTGGGGATCGCGCACTCAGACCTGGCCGGAATCCCTAGGGAAGCATCTGAGAGAAGGAGCGAACGACCGTTGAGATAGAGCACTAGATGCACACGTAGTCCCTGTTGGACACTGCAGAGGAAGCCCGCTGTTCACCCGGATGTCCAGATTTCACGGGTGGTCGTTGGCAAGATGGACACTGCTCTTCCAGGGAAGGAGGCATATGCACAGCAGAGGCAAGGTCACTTACAGGCTCGATGACACGATTTGCACCAGAGAGCATTTTCTTCCCCCTGTGCTTGGAAGCCTTTTTCCCTTCTTGATATTTATCACCTCTGATGGCTGAAGAATGTAGACAGGTATAATGATCCTGCTTTTCACCAAAATTTATACACCAAGGTAAACAGGTGTTTGCCTTATTTGTTTTTAAGTTTTGACTTTCAGTTCTACGTGAATTAGCTTTTTCTCAGATGTTAAAACTTTGAATGTCCTTTTATGATTTTGTTTATATTGCAGTAGTATTTATTTCTTAGTGAAGACAATTGTGTGTCATGTTAGCAAATGCAGCTCCAACTTACATGAACTAGACTCACTGCAGTTTATTTTGACCCATGTGCAAGGAATGTACACGCCAATGAGAATCATGCACTTTTTCTCCTTTGTAACAAAATTTGATGAGGCTCTGATATTGTACATATTGGTTAGAATTGGACTTTGGGAGAAGAGATGCTGGCACTGAACCCCTTGGTGCTCAAAAGGAGAAAATCCCCAGCTCTCCGTGCTGAGGGGTTAAGGAGACGGAAGGATGTTGCTGTTGACCGTTTGAGAACGGAAGTGCTCTGACAACCCGGCGACGTCTCGCCGTGAAGGAACCGCGACCGGCATGTCCGTGACAAATGCACCATACTTGGCAAAATGCACACATCTCGAGTATTCACCAAGTAGGCAGTAAGGGGTAAGAACCTGGTGTGTTTATTCCAATCATGGTACATTTATCACTGAATTAAGCCATCAGGGAGAAAACAAAACAACACACAAAAAAGAACACCTCCAACTTTTCTTTTTCTGTATATATTCATGTCCCCAAATTCCAACATTTCTCACTGAAAGGGGACATGTATGCAAACCTCATCTTTCTCCTTCATTAATGATGATCTTCAGATTAAACCCTTTGGTGCTAGGAGCTGACATTTTCCAAAGCAGCCTATGAAGTCCAGGGGCTGGGGGTCCTTGCTGCAGCCGTAGGCGGCCAGCCGGCCCCATGGAGCGATTGTGGAGATGTCTGTAGTCACATGTTCTGACAGCTCCCCGTGGAATACTGCGGCATGACATGGTATGACGACTCAGATGCATTGTGTGGAAGAGCAAGTGACTTTCTAAGTAGGATGAATCATATTCATACGCAGATGTCTTAGCCTCATGGCGCTGGAAGTGTGGATCTGTAGATGAGACACCACTGCTGGCGGTGGGCAGGCCACTGGGACTGACGGGGGTCAAAGGGCATTTTACTAAGGCAGCTAAGACATATTCAGACATAGGTTTTATCCTAATTTTTCATATTCCTATCTGAGTGAAATTCATCCTTAGCATTGAGTAGGGAGTTACAGGAACTGGTAGTTCATTCTTACTTACACATGTCGCTTCACTTTTTCTCCACCCTTGGAATTCTGTTGAATGTTTCACTTTGACCAGAAAGTAGACTAGAAGGTATGTCCTAGAGTTGTCTCGCATCCATTTTATTCAAAAGGAACAGGTAGAGGCAGAGAAGGTGGCTGAGGATGGTTGATGTTCGTGCGGAGCGGCCATTCCTCTGGCAGAGGAGGGCGACCCTGTATACTAAGCACTTCGATAGCTTCCCCCCACAAACCTTAAGGTGATTTCCCGTGACCTTGGCCAAGGACACTTCCTGAAGATGAATGACCATGCTGACAGTGCCCTGGGCCAGCCACGCCTCATGGCTGGCTCTCCATCTCCAGCCCGCGTGCAGGGCTCACTTGCACTGGACCTTGAGATGCACCAGGGCCAGCAGGGCCTTTCCTTGGCTTCCACGCCCAGCCCCCCTCGCTCTTGCTCCCAGGTATCCATCAGCTGGCGCGGAGGAATGACAGGATAACAGATGTGCGTTCGTGCGTGTAGAGGAAGGTTTCCGCACCTGCCCTTGGGGCTGTCCGTGGCCACGGTGGGGGCTGCTGGCAGAAGGGGAGGCCCAGAACCCGGCATTGCTCCATGAGAACACAGGTCAGACACAGCGGACTCCATCCCGCACTAACTTCCGTGAAGTCTGTCCTCTTGTCTTAATGCAGCCATCTGGGAGGAAATTGGCCATTTCTGCTTAGATTTTTTGGCAGGTTGCTCACAGCTTTGCTTTCTACACTAATGACATAGCATTATTCCAGTATTGTTTTCCATTTCCCGTACCTGATTTCCGGCTTCTTAAAGCTGACTGTTCTTGCAGGGGCCCCTTGCTTCTCCTAGAGGACAAAAGTAAGGGCCTTCCTTACTAACTGCAGGGTCTCTGTATTACACCTCAACGTACACACTTTGCTGCTACTGTTCGTACTGTCTACAGTAGAATTTCCTTATCTTGCTCCTGGTAGTGCATTACAGGCAAGCATGAAATGTAAAGTATTTATTTAAATAAAAAGAAAAACCTCTAAATTGGTAATTGAATTACCTCCCTGTAGCTTTATAGTTTGTGACATTTCTTGACCTTGCTAGTTCTTTCATTAGATCCGCGCAAGATCTAGTCATCTGGTTAAGGATTTTAAGCAGACGCAACTATGAACCCAAGAAAAACTGTATTACTATTACTGTCGGTCATACTAAAACTGTTCATTTCCTTAAGTATATGACCCACAAGGATGTGAAATAACTACAAGAAACTGTTTTTGTACACTGTACATCCTTAGTATTTTTACACGTATATGATAGGGATGCACATTATTTTCCTTCGTACAGACGGCTTAAATAAAGCACTATGTCAATCTGCTACTTCTCTGTTTATTGTTGTTGGACGTGGTTCTGTAGTCTCAGAAAATCAAATATGCTTTTCTGGGAAAAAAAAAGATTTTTAATAGCTCCAGCTGGTATTAACCTACCCTATATAAAATGTGAGAGGAGAATAACGTCCGTCTCTTGTAGCCCCAAACACACACAGGACTGCTTTGTTATTTACATGAGTAAAATGGCTATAGTGCAGTTGTGCAGACTTGGACGAGGGGCCACTTCTGAAGGGGAGGTGCTGACCCCTCAGTTATGGGTCTCAGGTGCATCTCCTGTGAATTCAGGGATGAAGGGGGCTCCCTGGAGATGTGTTAGGGACCTAATAAGCTTCACACCAGATGGTTTGGGCCCAGAACTCTTCAGGAGTTTCACTCCTCAGTGATGTCTTCCTGATAACCTTACACGTGTTGCTCTGCATACTTCCTTTCTTAGAATGTACGTTGGCAAGTTAACAAACAGTCGTGGGTGAGAAATGGGTAGGGTGGTTGTACTCCAGTTTGATTTATCTAGACTCATTTTGGTTGGGGCCTTTTTCTGATTTTACCTCATAAACCTACTATTGTACAGACTTGGCTTTGCTCCTATGACTAAGCTGAGTGGAGGAATGGCTTTGGGACCAGAGTCAGGCATGTGTGTGTTACACAGAACAGATCTGAGGGTGTTCTTATTGTGCTCTTCTCTCAAAACCACTGGGATGGACAGATCAGGAGGCTAAAATAAAGTGACCTCTACAATTCTTTAAGGGTGCTATTTGTAGAATATTGTAATTTATTTACTGTAGTCCTCAAACAGAATTAGGGACGGTTAACATATCTTAGGTGACAACCTTGATGTCTAGCACATTGGATTAAATAAAAAATTGAATCCATATAGTAGAAGTTCTACTCTTTCAGGCTTGAACCTTTTACATGCTTGAGAGACTTTTGAAAGGTCTTTGCGTATGTATCATCCCATCGCCTCCGAAGCCTAATTCCCCGTGTCTATCCCAAGAGGCCACGGGAGGGCTGGTGAGGGCGAGGATTCGGGAACGCTAGCCAGGAGAAGGGCCTGAGGTCAGGGCCTCCTCCCGCCTGATGGCAGCCTTGCCTTTAGCACTTCATTGTCCTCCTCAAATACAACACAACACTTTTCAGTGCCCAGTTTTTATTACTTTCAAGCATCGGAGGGCTTAATTGTGTAGTAGAAATACTCTCTTAAATAAAATAACAATCCATGTACAGATATCTGATAGACCTCGAAGTCAACTTTGTAATTCCACGAAGTACATTCATAGGCTCCTCTCAATACTGCACATTCAAGAAGAAACCTGACACCACCAAGCCAAAGACGCTTTCTTGTGTTTTCCTTGTGAACAGAGTGGACAGGATAAACAGTGCTTCCTGGTGTCTCCCGACTGTGCCCAGAGTAGCAGGATGATAAGTAATGGAGTCTTACAAGATGTTGATTAAAAGCATCAGAAGTTAAAGGATGCTCTCTAGCTCATGAAGAGGGAAGGAAACGTGAATGACAGGAAGAAAGTCTGGTCCTTAATACCCTCTGGCCTAGTTAAAATATGTGCCTTTTTGGTGTGTTTTGTTCATCACTACAAGGTAAAAAGGAAACATTACAATTCAGGTCTTTAAAAAGTTCATTTATTGAAAGTCGTGTGTAACAGCATACAAATGAGCAGATCTAAAAACATCATCACTTCAAGCCATTTCTGGAGACCTAGCAGGAGGGCTCATCATCTGGTGCCAGAGCTGAGCCGCAGGCCACCCGCACCCAGGTGCCGCCGAGCAGCTCGCTGCCGTCCCAGGCGCTGGCTGCTGTTCCGGAAGGTTGTGGCGCACTGTGGCATCTCACAAACAAATCAGATGAATGTAAATATCTCTTTGTAAACCATTTATTTCACTGTTTCGTCCAGGTCAGCAATCAGATTGTCGCATGCTGGGTAACTGGAAAAAATGATAATAAAAAGTAAGTTTAAATAGATCTTGTTCTTCCCTGTGATTTGTCTTCTCACTGGCTGAGGTACCCTTTTTAAGTTTACGGAGAAAAATCACCCTTTTGCTAAAAATGCAGGGACTGTTTGTAACCAGACAGATGAAAAGCTTGCACTCCCACTTGACCATGGAACATGAGGTGAACGACTTTAAGGCTTTAACTCTGAAAATGACCTGTGCCCCAGACATGTCTGTCTCTTGAGGAAGGGCGGGCCGATGACAGGGTGTGGCTGGAGAGCCACCACCTCCCTGCCCAGGGAAGGAGACCCCAATCCATGCCAGGACCTCTTTACTGAAAACCGTTCAGACATTACAGCTGGGGAAGCTAGAACAAAAACAGGATGCAGGCCAAATGTCCCTGAGACACTCCTAGTGAAATCAAAACGAATGAAAACTTCCCAAATTTTTAGCGGCAACACTATTGTAACATATATAAGGGCGCGCATATATATATATATATATATATATATATTTTTTTTTTTTTTTTTTTCACATAGAAACCACCTCCCACATGCTGGAAGAGGGAATTTGGTTATCTGGCCTCTTGGCTTTAAACAGGAATAAAGGTTTTAAAACCAGCTCATGAAAACTGGGTTGAGGGAGTCACAGGTTAGTGGAGTACAGCATTGATGGGTCTGGCCCACAGGGCTGCTCAGATTAGCTTAACCCACAGCTGGAAGTGGTGCCAGAAACCATTGCAGACAGTTCCATTCTACAAAACAGGGCAACTCCTGGGTACCTAGCCGGTACCACGTGCGAAGATGAATAAGACATTGACCTCAAGGAGCAGGAGGTCCTAAGGATGGTGGGCAGTCTGGACTGACTGGCTGGCAACCACCTTCCAGAAAGACATGTGGGCCTCTCTCTGCCCTCCCCAATGCAGATTTCCTGAGCTAGAATCAGCAGGGGAAGGGAGGCTTCTGTGAGAACCCAGCTCCAGCCACAATTACTTGAGGATTTCCAAGAAAGGACAGTGAGTGACAGATCAGAATTCACGCAAGAGAAATATGAAAGTCAGTCTGTTGCCTCTTTTGAAAGATGCAAAGAGGGAATGTTTCTATCGCAGGTGGGCCTCGGTGTGTGTGACACTGATCATGTGTCTTCAGTGTGCAAGTCTGTAAGAAGTGTCATGAGAATGTCACGTGTACAGCTATCCCGCTTGGAACACAGGTGGGGGCTGTGCACCGAGTAAGCAAGTGGGATGTGTGTCTCTGAGCACAAGGATAAGCATAAGCCATGACAGGCGTATTGCAAAAGAAAAATGTAACCGAACTTTGGGTAGAAGACACACACACCCCGACGTCTGTACAGAATAATGGTAAAGACCTGCACTAGAAAGAAAGTGTTGCAGGAATTCTTTTAAACCGAGCTCAAGGAAACTGGCATCTCTCACTGCAATGAGTTCATAGTGCCCATGGGCTCCAGGCCCATTTGGTAACTGATCATCACCCGACTGGTCCCCTGGCGGCCTCTGGTGGCTTTCTGGAACCTGCGACCTCCGGCGCCTGTGGAATCCCTTGGGAGCAGTGCAGATGCGAGGTCCCAGGTGTGAGCAAACTGACAGGAGCCACCCACAATCTCTCTACTGGAGCAAATTTCCTGTCACTATCTCTTCGCTGGTTTGGTATTTTACTTGGTTTTGATGCACTGGTTTGGTATTTTACTTGGTTTTGATGCAAAAACCCGTCCTGGTTTTAGTATTAGAGCCCCAATATTACTATTCACTGGTCTGGGATCCCTGGTGCCTGCACTGCCCACCCCATCCTGTAAACATCTGAGTAAATCAGTCACCTCTGCCCACGTCACTGTTTGGTCTACAAATGCAGCACCGAGTGTTTCCCTTCATTTGCTGGAGCTTTGGTAGAGGACATTCCTGAGTGCTCCCCCCATCCCGCAGCACGTCCAGAGACCGAGAACCTTTAGCTACTGCCCAGTTCCCACTCATCTGCCATCACTTCTTAGGGCTATTTAGTCATGCTTATTTCCAGAAAGTTGGGTCCATCGTCCACACCCATGATCATGGTCTGGTTGGGGGGTGGGTAGGGAGGGTGAGGACGCATGTGCCAGTGGGACACTAGCTGGTTTGAACTGGGGCCGAGCCCTTGGCCACCACCTCCCCATCCTCTGCCTTCCAACCTGTCACCATGGCCCCTTGCTGCGGCCTGCCTGGGTGGTGTGGCCACATCTGCCGTGGTCTGTGGCTGCCCTCCAGAAGAGGGGAGGGCCAACGCGGCACTCTGGCAGCTGCTCTTCTGAAATACTGTCCACAGATGACAGAAATGCCCCCCATCTACACACCCGCTGCTGCGACCCCATTTTCTTTGTTCTCTGTAAAACCTAGTAGAGCCTTCTCTCCACAAACCCTAACTTTTGTGTTTATTTCTGAAGTTTGACTTGAAATTCAGAGTTTAAAAAATGAGTCTCTGGGTGACCTGAATTGTTCCCCAGGCAACCATGCTGTGGGGTCCAGCGGAGCCTTTCCTGCGGCTTTGTTTCCAAGCTCCCCAGGCCCCCTGCCCCACACACCCCACCCTAGGGAATGCCCGCCCCGCCTCGCCCCTGCTCAGACTGTGCTCCCTCAGCTTCAGCCTGACCCGAGTTTCCATCTGCAAACTTCCACCCAGCCTCTCGCTAGTCTCCGCACATGCAACACCCCCACCCGCCTCACTCATCTGTACATTTTCTGTTTCTGTTGGCCAGGTCAAAAAATGGCCCCGTTCCTTGTGCCTCTGGCAAGAAAGCATCTATTTTTAACCAGAAGCGCCCCACCCCTCCCCTACCTTGAGGTGGGACATTCTCAAGCTTGTCCCCAGTGAACA
The DNA here is from genome assembly GCA_004024625.1 of Mellivora capensis. NCBI lineage: Eukaryota > Metazoa > Chordata > Mammalia > Carnivora > Mustelidae > Mellivora > Mellivora capensis. The sequence goes on along the minus strand of PISX010001136.1, from coordinate 183,671 downwards.
GAGCTCCAGGGAAGCCACCAGTAGCTATTGCTTGGGGGTTCAGAGCCGGCTGCAGGCCCCACCCCGGGAGAGAAGCAGATGGATGCCCACCTGTACACGCAGCCTTCTCGAGGGACTGAACACCACCTTCTCGAGAAGTCCAGTTCCCTGCCACTTCCCAATTATGTCCACTTCATCTCTGGGCCTTCTTTGTCCTACTGGTATAGGAAGGACTATGAATGACTTTTTCCAGAGGCCCCTTTGTGCCTCCAACCAGGTCGGCTTCACGGTCACCCCTGCTGGAATCAGGGTCATGCAGGGGCTCCCTCTTAAGGGGAAGCTGGTTCTCTTTTTAAGGGCTTTTGTTTGTTTTTTGGTTTTGGTTTTGACCAGGACCTGAGTGATAGGAAAGCTAAACCACTTCCCGGGAGTGGTACAGAGCTGAGATCTGAGCCCTGGCAGTGTGACCTTGAAGTCCCAGCTCTCTCATGCTCTTCTGACGTGCTCAGGGAGAGCACAGAAGCCATGGAGTGTGACTTGTGTGGCGCCGAGCAAGAGTCAGATGTGGAAGGCGGCCGGCACACACAGGCCACATGGACTCGGGTGGCCACCAGTCCGCTGGGAGGAAGGTGCCCTCACTGGTCCTCTGCAGAACTCTGTGGATCATGGCCTGAGGGGATGGATGGGCAGGGGACCACAACATTTCAGAAGACACAGGGCACACCGCGGCCTGTCTCCAGGTCAGCAGTCTTGCCTTGTGCCCAGCAAAGTGGCCCACACGCTTGCTGACCTTCTTGGGCATCCAGCTGTTAGCAGGTACAAAGCAAGCCCAGAGTGCACGGCGAGGTCACTGGCACACCCGTCTGTCCATTCTCCCCTCCGGCTGCCCAGCTGGGCCTCTGGCCCCCACAGGTCTGTGCAGGCAGAGGTCAAAGGCCTGGATTCCCTAGGCCACGGGGACCACAGGCCTGACTCCCTGCTTCTGGGCTCCCAAAGTGGGAGGAGTCCAAAGGAGTCAGAGAAAGGAAAAGGCAGAGGCAAGAAAGCCTTCCTTGCAGAACCAAGGCAGGGCCCATGCTTCCCTGGCTTCCTGGAGAACAGCAGCTGGAGCTGGACTTGGGACCAGCAGTCCCGGGGGGGGGGGGGGGGGGGGGGGGGGGGGGGGGGGGGGGGGGGGGGGGGGGGGGGGGGGGGGGGGGGGGGGGGGGGGGGGGGGGGGGGGGGCGGGGAGTCCTGGGAGCACATGGCCGGGGTCGGAGTGCAGGGGCGCCCCGCTCCTCCCGGCAGCTCTGCTGACCACGGTCCCACACCTCCTCGTGTGGTTCCATGATGTCGTCTCCCAGCTCTCTGGAGTCCCGCAAGTCCCGCGAACTTCCCCAGCACACGGGCAGGTGTCTGTGTTTTAGAGGGACCATGTTTCCATGGTAAATAGATTTTTAAGAATTCCCAAAGGACAGACAGTGTCACCAACAGCAGAGAGAGGAGCCTCTGGCTGCCTCATGTTTGAAAGCGTTAAGAATAAAGACAACACTGACATTTGGGGTTGTAATGTGACGGAATCACAGTCTTTTAAAGGCAAGAACCACTTCTCCACACTCCATGCAATATTCAGTGTTTTGTTCACTTGTCTAATTGGATTAAAATATTTAGCTCCCTTTAAAATCTTGATTGTGAATTTATATTGCAAAATGTAATGTCTGACTCAGGAAGCAGTAACTGGGGCAAGTGTGTCTGAGGCAACAGAAAATTTGATTTATTTTTCTTCCATGAGTCTCATTCTGAAATTATTCACTCTTGGACAAAGTGAACTGTTAAACGGAAGAGCGAGTTTGGCTTCGATGAAGCCGTATGTGCTTTTCAGTATTAATTACACACGGGGTCTTCCGTGAAACAACCACCACAACAACAACCACAACAAACCACAAAAGTTAAACTGTGCTATTTGAGTTGCTCGGGGAAGTTTCTCTTGAGGGTCGCAAGACCCTTATGTTGGAAACACAGCACCAGGGGTCCTGTGTCACTCTTTAGAAACACTCAGGCAGCAGGGAGTTAATGACATTTTAGCTGCATATGTTCAAGTGTATTTAAAAAAATATGCAAGTCACTTTGGTTGACAGTGTCTTGTACACAGTTTTGAAAGAATCAGGGCAAACTTTAACAGAGTCAGTTTTTATTTGAAAAATATTTTCTGGGAATGTATCAGTGTTTATTTTTGAGACTGACAATTCGGGTGAAAATCAGGATAAAAACAAAAAAACAACAATTTGGTTGAAATCAAATTGTTTGTTTTCATCTATTTAGAATTCTTTCCAAAAAATCTTGGTTCAGGAGGAGGCTTTCTAATTTATTTTATTCAGTGTATTTGCTGTTCTATTCAAGCGCCATCTGTCCTGCAGGTAGCTGACTTCGGGGAAGCGCCCACGTGAGGAGGGTGAGGCCCCCAGGGCTCCGGAAGGACCCCTGCAAAGCTGCGTGCACCTCCAGTTCCCATTCGGGGTGAGCCGCAGGCACACCCTCCTCAGCGGGACCCTGGCCTGGTGACCCTCCCTTGAGTGGCCATTTCGAAAGTGCCCTGCCCCTGGCTTCAGGTCACAAGTGGACCCTGCCTTCCCTCCTCCCCTGTGCCGGGTTCTTTGCTCGGTTCAACTCTCTTGCCGGCTCCTTCGGTGTAATGAGATAATGTCCATGATTTTGAATATAATCACATGTGGCTGCTGGATCCAAGCACAAGTTTGAATCAAATTAGAAAGTCAATTCACTGCCAAGAATGCTCAAAAGTCACAGGGCCTCCTGATTAATCCCTGATAAGTCAGTCTTATCCCCACTGTAGAGACGCTTCATCTGCAGACTGAGCACTGAGGACGGAGCCATAGGGCCCACGGGGAAGGCAGCTATCAGAAAATGAGATCTGAACCCTGAGTCACTGCCCAGTCGTTATACCCCAAACTCTCTGGGGTATAAAACCATCCTCTGAATGGACACCTGTTCTTTCCCATCTCTCAGCCGCCACTCTCCCCAGGAAGAGACTGATTTCCTTAGCAGCTGGCATCACCCTCCCTGGCCAGAGGTTAGAGCCCCAGCACCAGGTCCCAGAACACTGACCCTGCTTCCAGCCACTAGGCCCCACCACCACTCCCCTGAGACCCAGCCAGAGTCTCTGTCCCCCCAAGAAGAGGCAACAGGGCCTGTGCCCAGAGAGGGGCTGTGGGGCCATGTCTGCAGGCAGGCTGGGTGGGGGGTTTGGGGCTCCACATTTCTCCACAATGACCAGCATCACCATTTTAGGAATTTTAAAAGCCATTTTCTAGAAGTCCCCTGCGCGCAGCATGAGGCAGGAGAGTAACAAAGCCACTGCATTTAGTCACATGAAGAACAAGGCGGACCAGAAGCCCTGAGCCAGGCCCACTTGGCCGGCCCAAGTCCTGCACACCAGCGGTGTTGGAGGGGAAGGCGGGAATTCTCACAGTTAAAAACATCATGTGGCCTAGTTAGGACCACGACCGGCTCGCTCAGCCAAGACTGTTGTGTGGGTTTTCGAAGGTAAGCAGAAACGACTCAGAATAATAAAACCTCTGAACAGACGTCACTGTTTTCCTATCATGGGCTGCAGGCCAACTCCGGGCCAGTCATCTGCTCCAGGACCCAGGGCTCAGGACCCGGGAGCAAACCAGAGGCCTGGGACTCAGCATCGGGTGGACAAAGAGTTTGAGAGTTTGACCTATCCCATTAAGTCCTTAGGCTTACTCCAACCAGGCTGAGAACACGGAAGCCTTTAGCTAAACATTTCATTCCTAAATGAAAAGATGAACCAGAGTGTCTCCAGGAAAACAGGGAGTCGGGTCAGTCACTTGGGAGCTCGCAGCAGGAAGCTGTCCTCCTATATCCCTGCCGGGGGCACACAGCGGCCTCATTTACTTCAAGGGCTGGAAGCTAAACTCACAATTCCAGTTTATTCCATGGCCGAAGTAGGTCTAATGCCACACTTGGGTAGAAAGAGCAGGCCTTTGGTTTAGATATTCTGCAGAGAGCTTGCAAAACTGGATCCTTGCCTCTTCTTTGAAAACTAGTATTTGCTACTGAAAGCCAACAGTCCCTCTATGAAATGTCTTTTGTCGTGTTCATATTAAAATAACTCCAAATGTACTATTTGAATCTGAAAGATCCCTTTAGAGAGGAGCCAGATGGGCTGGGATCAGATAACTCAGGATGGTCAAATCATCTCTGTGGCTTCAGGCAAGAGAAGAAAGACCTGCTCCTTTTTTTTTTTTTTTTTTTTTTTTTTTTGAGGATTTTTTGAGGTTTGGGTTTTGTTTGTGTTTTAAATGCATTTTATGAAAATTTTGCAATCCATTTGGCAATTATCAGGTTTTTAAAGCCCTGGAAGAGGTTTCTAAGCATCGATGGTCCATGTTCAGATCTGAGTGGCTGTGAGGTAGGCAGATGGGGAGTTAAAAGGGAAATCCTACATGATAATGATCTGGTCCAGAATCAACAGGAAACTGCCATGTGCTCAGAGCTTGGACAGAAGATTCCCCACAAGTCTTATTCTGAAGTGGTTCTTGGCTCCTTGAGCCAAAGGATTCACTCATGCTAAGAGCCCCTTCCACCACATGTGACAGGAGCCTAGTCCCCCACCTGGAGAGCCGGTGGCCCCAACCTTTGGTTAGCTCCATGCACGGCCTCCTGCAGGACCTGCCCAGACAGTTAGGTTGTGGTCGGGGTCGAGCCTGAGCCCTTCAGGGCCTCCAAAGCTCCGCATCCCTCAGAATTACCCAACCAGCTTGTTAAAATGCCGATTCCTGGCGTGTGTGACCGGAGGCTGTGAATCGGTGTCCCCCGCAGTTACCCATTTGCAAGCCCCCCAGACGCCTGTGATGAGCGGTGTGAGAGGGTCAGCGGCACCAGGGCCACGGGGTACAGGCGGGTCCGCAACCCCAGGCCGCAGTTCAGCGCCTGGCACTGGGGTTTTCTCTTACTCTCCGCGGGGAAATGAGTAGTACCGGCGAAGGTTTCGGTACGCTGAGTGGGAAAATTCCCTCAGAGGAGGGCGGCTCCCCAGTAGCCACTGGGCACATTTTGAAAGAAGAAAGAGAGACAGCTTCTCACTCTTCTCATGGCCAGAAGCACTTTTCCCATTCATCATTCCGAGCCCGCGCTGTGTGGGCGCCTGGGGGCTCTCCTAGTACAGCAGCCTAGGACCAGACAGACCCTGGACCACCTCATGATCCTAACATGCTGCTTGATGGGGCAGAAAGTACAGCTTCTCCGACAGGAAGAGAAGCCATTTAGGGGAAAAGGCCTCACACCATACTGCTGACTCACCGGGATACTCTCCTCCCTCCATGATCCCTTTGGGTGGCCCCAGATCTACCCTCGACAGGGAAAGCCTGGACTGCGGCGTCAGCCTTAGGTGCCATTTGTAGTGTCCCTACTTGGTAGCTGTGCAGGCTGTTGCAGCCTCGGTTTCCCCAGCTGCGAAGCGGAGACAAGCATCGATCTTGCAGGCTCGTTCAAGGGCAACGAGAGTTTGCACGCACCGTACAGGCAGCGCTGCCGGGCACAGTCACCGGCGGCTGACGTCGGACAAGACTCCTGCAGCCCACTCACCATGGCTCCTCCAACTGGCAGCCCCTCTTTCCTCAGCCACTTTCAACTGTACACCCCCCCGGGGCCCTTCCGAGTCTGCTTCCTGCACAAAGCCCGCTCGCCGCTATAGCCCTCTGCATCCTTCCGCGGGCCACAGTTCCACACTCGGTGCGGCCTGCTGAATCGAGGGTTGTTCTCGTGCATGAACTCCAGCTCCCTAAAGAGGGCAGGCCGAGGGCTACACATCCGTGCCCCCCACCATGCCCAGCGTGGTCTTCGGGATCCCCCTACGTGCTGCCCAACGTGAGTACTGGGGTTTGCACCTGTCACGGCGCAGCTCGGAAACAAGGAAGAAGAAAAAGCCCCACGCGCAGACACCGCTGTGTCCTCTGGTGGGTGAGCCAGCGCAGAGGACCCCCTCCGCCCCCACACACATAGCCCTGCGCGGGGTCTGACCGGTACCTGGGATCTCAGACGTCCCACCTCTTCGGCCAGGCTCTGTCTCTCCAGAAGAAGCTCGTTCTGCTTTTTGAGAAGCTGCACCAGCTGCTGGGCTGTGGCCTGGCTGTGCTTGTCCAGCTGCTTTAGCCTGTGGAGAAATCCACCCGCGGAGTTAGGGATGGGTCCTGAGGCATGCGGGCATCACGCTGCAGGGCGGGAGACGGGGGGTGGGGTACAGCAGCGGCCAACTTCAGCCCTTCAGTGCATCCCACTGCTGTGTCCCAGGGAAGCCCCGGTTAGTGAACCAGGAGCTGCAAATCCAGGTGACCCTGAGGGGCGAGGCCAGCAGCAGGCTCTTGGAACGCAGCATTGATTAGGATGAATGGAATCATCAAATGTGAAAGGAAATCAGGAGCCTTCTCCCGGAGTTGTCAATGAGTAAACACACAGATAAGTTAGATAAGGAGGAGAAAAACCGAAACCTTAAACTCACAGAGGTCGAGGATGAGGGGCCTAAAGGCTTCCATTGTTCAGCGGGAAACGTCTCTGGCAGGCTGCAGCACACAGCCCGCCCTGGCTGGGGAAGTGGGCGAGGGACAGCAGAAACACTGAACTAAGGGTTTTTCCATTATTAATCACTCAGTCAATCATGAGCTCCGGCATCGCTGACCAGATGTCTTTAAAGATCCTAAATTTGTCATTCTGCTGATGGGCCCTCCTCTCCAGACTTGCTAATTCACTCAAACTATTATCCTCATTTGTCCACAGACGGCTTCCGACAGCACGCTCACCCCTGGAAATGTAGGCTTTGGATTAAATTTAGAGTTGCACAACTACCCAGCCCTGTTCTGGAAAGAGGCTGGCTGTGTCCTGCACCCTTCCTCACGGACCAAAAGCACCAATGGTGAAATTAACTTGTATTTTCACAGGGAAAGGATTTTAAAAGCTCAAGATGCAATTCAAACTCCAGGCTACAGGTCCAACACTCACCGAGTCAAAGGTCACGACGTCACGTGCAGATACTGGCATCAGGCTGCCCCCAGGTTAAGCCTCCCTGCGTCCCGCCAAGCTTCTGGTGCGTTTCCAGCTCAAGGAAGCACTGACAAGGGCAGAGACTAGGGCCTTGGGGTGGGCGGACTCCTTTCCCAACCCAGCAGGGAGGCGGCACCTGCCGGCGGGTAAAACTGCATCCTGGGGGAACCTAAGGACATTCTAGTACTGCTCAGGCCCCTCCCAGACTCCTGTGCCACCTGCAAGCCTGCCCCTTTCCCAGACGGTACCGACTGCGGGCTCTGTCTGCCCGTCTCCACCTTGGAAGGATTTTTGCGGGTATCTTTGTTTAGGCTGTCCCCGAAGGCACACTCGGATCCCCACCCCGGTCTCCTCCTCCTCATCACACACTGCGAGCTCCCCTCCCCCTTTTCAAGCACTCCGGGCCTTTTGCTACTTCCTACCGCGGCAAGCACCAAGAGCCGGAAACCAAGAACAGGTGGTGGGCGCTGGGGCAGCAGGGCGCATGCTCACAAGGCCCGCCCCGCCCACCGCCCGCGGGAGGCCGCCGTCTGGCCCCGCCCGCAGGCCCAAGCCCCGCCCCCTGGCCTAAACTGAGAAAGTCCAAGGAAGGAGCCAGGGAAGGACTTGGTTCTTCTCTCTTGTGTGTGTGGCTGTTCAGGGCCAGGCTCAGGTGCTGTGGCCCTGACTGGCCTCCCAGCGTCCCAGATCAGGCTGGGGCAGACCCGAACACAAGGATCTTCCAGCCAGGTGTGAATGCTTTTCCGCTTCGACGCGGCACACACGATGGTCGTGCCCCCTCGCCCCTGTGGCCCTGCCTCCGATCCTGGTGAAGCCAGGGCACTGCAGCTTTGGGAAGCCCCCTGTCCCCACGGCCACCCATCACACTGTCACACGGGGACAATTCTTCCTGAGAGCAGTCCCCAAACGACCCCACGGGCGTCAGACCAAACGGGAGCTTCCCTGCACCGTCTCCTGCGCAGAGAGCAGCTGGGAGGGGCGAGGACACCTCAGGGCGGCAGAGAAGCCGGCCCGCCGGCTTGCGGCTCAGGGCAGGGGCACTCTCCCCGGACTGACCCACCGACACATGCCGGCAGCCACCGCCCATCTGAGCGGCTACTCCGCTGTCCTGCACTGGGGTGGGTCCCCTAGAGGTGAGGAGAAGAGCCTTTTTCCTTGAGAAACAACCTACTGCTTGGGTATTTCAATCAGACAGGTGGAAAGCATCGTCATTAGCAGCTGAGCTGTCTAAACCCTCGAGCGGCCTTCTCCCTCCATCAAGCCCTGGGTGTGGAGACAGCCACAGGCTAAGCTCTGGCCAGGCGGTAGGCCACTGGCTTCAGGCTTGCTGGAAACAAATGTAACAGAAACATGGGATAAATAGATGACACCATTAAGGCTTAAAGACAACAAGGCGCCAGGAGTGGCCTTTCCCCATGTGGTCCCTTGCCCTGTGCTTTGATCAAATGGGATAACAGTCCTGTGGACTGATGGCTTCAGTGTGTGTTTCTAGGCCCCTGGAAAGAGGTGGCTGCCTGATCCAGAGCTAAGGGCTGAGCCAAACGCTGCTCTCACAGGCCAAAATGCTGGCCACAGGCTGGCCACGCTGGCTTACAGCCAGAAATGGGGCCAGTCCCTGCCTAGACCCTAGACCCTTCTGCCAGGCTCTGTTGGCACCGTTTTGCAAACCGTAGGCTTCAGCTCCCTGCGGCGATCACCTAAGAGCACCCGGGCCCCACCTGGAGCCGTTGAATCAAGTCCCTGGGTCTCGCAGAAGGACCTCGGGAGAGCCTTCCTCCATGAGGCTGAAGCTCCTCCTGCCCTCGGCTCACAGTGGGAGCCAATATGAACGCTCCAGGCGGTCAGTCTTGGGGGGCTTTTCACCCTTAAAAAGACATGCCCCTTCTTGTTCGAGGTCAGCTTCCATTAGGTCACTCCACGTGCAGCAACGAAGTCAATCACAAGGTCAGAGAAGGTAAAAATCACCACCAAACCACACCCACATTGGTTAAAAGACAGAAACCCAGATTTTAGATAAAAGGGACTCAGTTAAGGAAATACATTTCAATAGCAGCTCTCTTGAGGTGTTTTATGAATAGTGGGAAGTTTTTTTTTTTTTAATTAACAAGTTATTTCTTGGAACAGCCTGCCCCAAACGCTGCACAACCCTGCCTGTCCTCTGTCCTTGTCTCCCTGCACGGCGTAGCGAATTAAAAGGTAGGTGCTAGACCCCACCTTACAGTTGAGAGACCGAAGCTGAGAGGTCCGGGGAGCTTGCACAAAGCCATAGAGGAAGCACGGGAGCTCGGGGTGCTCTTAACTGTTGTTAAGGAATGGTTCATTCATTGAGTTAACTCAACAAACCAAGCAGTTAACCCTTCCTTGGGAAACACCTCTCGTGGGTCAAGTACTATAGGGTAGATACAGGATCCAGGAGGCCCCAGCCTCTGCTTACGCCCATCCCACGAGGCAGGGAGTAGTCTTACCCCACTTTAAGGACAAGGATCCCCATGCACAAGGAGGAAAAGTGGCTGGTTCTGGCCACTCAGCCAGCAAGTCAGGATGCGAAAGGGGAATGGGTACTGTCCTGGGCAGGGGCTCCCCACAGGAGAAGGGGCACTGCAAAGGCCATGCTGTCTGCGAACTGAGAGCGCACGGTGTGGCGGGACCAGAATCCCAGGCTGTCCACACGGTCAGTGATGCTGGTCCCAGTCCAGCCCTGCAGCCAGACCAACAGCTGTGGACCTTGTCGTCCGGGCGGTGGTGGTCCCTGCACCGGGAAAGAGAGGGTGGGAGGAGGGACAGGCCTGGGATAGAATTTCTGGGGCCAGAGGGAGGTACCCACGAGCTGTGCACTTACGGATCAGGTATGCGGCCTGGGGCCTGGGGCCTGGGACAGGTCTGGCTGGATGTCCAGCCTCGGGCTAAACCTGCTGAGAGGAGTGGCCATGAACGCAGGGCAAGGTTCACCCAGCAGAGCTGGGCAGAGGTTTTCAAGTTTGTTAAAAATACAGGTGTCCTGGGGGCATCTGGGTGGCTCAGTCGGTTGAGTGTCCGACTCTTGGTTTCCATTTGTGTCATGAGGTCGGGATTGAGCCCCAAGTCCGGCTCCGTGCTCAGCGGGGAGTCTGCCTGCCCCTCTCCATCTGCTTTTTCCCCTGCTTGGGTGCAGTGTGCTCTTTCTCAAATAAATTAATATTTTAAAATCTTTATATAGGCATCCAAGCCACGACGCATGTCTGCTGCAATGAGAGGGAAGACGGCCAGGACAGGGCCTCAGGGATTGGCCACATTTACAGGGTAGCAGGGGACAGGGAGCCAGCGAGCCACGGAGACAGACGACCGCGAGGAGGCAAGCCTGGAGAGAGAACCTGGAGCTTAAGAGGAGAGGCTTTCCAGGAGGAACAGGGGGCTCTGTGTGACGCGCCCCTCGGTGCTAGGACAGGCCGCAGGGGTGCTGGCCACGGCTGCGGGCCCTGTCGGGAGGGAGGTGTGGCGGAAGAGGGGACACCGTTCTGGAGAGGGGCAGAGGGGCTTGGCAGAGGGCAAAGGAGCAAGAGGGGTGCAGAGGGCGGAAGGGGCGTGAGCCGGTGCACAGGAGAGAGGGGGATTCCTCGAGGCAAAGGGTGCCAGGGTTCCCCGGCAGGAAGGCACCCGCAGCCGAGGCTGGGGCCCTCCTCACCAGCGGGGTGAGTCAGGAGAAGCCCCCGGTCCACAGCCTTCCCGTTCTGCCTCTGTTCAAGGGCACAGGTGTTTGTGGAGAAGAGAAGTCAGGTGACGAGCTGTGGCTAGGAAGGGTGCTCTGAAGGGTGAGCGCACGGGCCAGGGCGGGGGCCAGGGCAGGGGCATGAGGGGCGGAGCCGAGGGAGAGCCTTCTCACGTGGACACAGGCACCCTGACTGACCCTTGGGACAATCCCACCCCATCCCGGCCCTGCAAGGACTCCCGCTCTCCAGCCACCCAGGTGCCCCCCTGCTCTCCAGAGGACATTCTCAGGCTGGGGGGGGGGGGTCCGGGAGCAGGACCCCTCCTATCTTCGAGGCTCAGCTCTCAGCTTAAGTGTCATTCTGAGCGCTTGCAATTTCTTGTTCTGTTTGGGTTCCCTGTTTGGAGCCATTTCTTCCCCGTGGCATGGAGGAATTCGAGGAGAGAGTAGGACCGCCCTCCCAGCACAGCAGCCCCTCCCGCGGGAAGGAGCCCTGGGCAGCCTGCAAACCACGCAGGGGCTCCGCAGGGCAGGACAGATGGGGGAGTCCTGCAATCGCAGAGCTCAGTCCCAGACTCGGACCTTCCTACCCAAGGCCTGCGCGCAGCTCATCTCTGCAACGGGCAGCTCTTCCATCCCTCCTGGATGCCCCCAGGATGTACTTGGCATCTGCCCTGGCGGTCACGGCACCCAGCGGAGCAGCGGCCCGGGGCAGGAGGCCAACCCTCCCCAGGAGGCCGCTGGGGCGCCCCTGCCCTTCAGGGCACTGAGGGCTCAGCCAGTCTATGACCAAGAGCCCCTCTGGGCCACTCTCTACCTGGGGCTGGGCTAGTTTCCTTAAGGATCTGCGGGTGTGTAACTGCCACCACGGGGCAGAAGTGGGGGGCTTGGGAGACAGAGAAGAGCAGAGCAATCAGAATGGGCTGGGCTGGGGGGCTCGGCTCCCAGGGGCTACGGGCGGGTGGGGCCGCGGTTACCATGGGAACCCCGGGAACCAGCCCGCTGGGACCCAGCTCTACCCATCCCACAGGGATCTCCGCCACACCCCACCAGGCAGGAGCCCAACCAACATTCTTCTGTTTTTTGTTTTTTTGTTTTTTTTAAATATGCAAGACTTCAGGATAAGAGGGAGCAAGCGGCGCAATAGAGAACAACTTTCTAGAGCTGAGTGGGCTGGGTAAGATATCTCATGCAAAACAGAAGCAGCGCGAGCTGCCAGCTCCGGTCCTGTGCTTCAGACACTCATTTGCTATGAATACTGTGAAAGCAAGTGAATACATGTATTTAAATTTTTTTATGTTGTATGTGATACATACAAAATATATGCAGTGTATAAATAAGTTATGAGGTATAATAATCAAATGAACACTCGTGAAGCTGGTACCAGCCCCGAGGGGCCACCGCCCATGGAGCCGTCCCCAGGCCCGCCCCCTTCTCCCTCCAGAGGTGGCCAGTCTCCCCAGAAATACACATTTTGTAGAGGAGACGCTTTCATTTCCCTCAACCTTCTTACCCTGCAGCTTTCTATAGACGACTGTGGGGGTCTTTTTTTTTTTCCTTCGTTCTTCCTGCATTTGTGTTGTTTTGGTGTGGGGTCTGGTGGGGGTCAAACGTCCTTTATCCTGAAATGTTTTCGGGCCGGAGCCCCTCCTTTGGTCACTCTGGCTATAGTAAAGCTTTGCCCTCCCCTTCTTAGATAAGCCTTCTCAAATGCCGCCTCCGTGGATTTCACTGGGCCGGGGCCGGGGCCGGGGGGACTCCTCATGGAGATGAAGAAGTTTTCAACCAACACGTGGATTTAAAAGGTGCAAACATCGGACTAGAAAACCCGCACTCACCTCTCTACTAATTCCCAGGGAACAGGAAGCTTTTCACATTGGCTAATTTAAAGCTCCTGACAATACCGAAGGGGAGCTAGGACTGTCACCCGCACCATTTCTGGCTTGAGAAAAGCCAGGTACAGCCCTTAGTCATCCGTCCAAGCTCAGACAACCAGCAGGCGGAGAGCCAGGGGGACCAGGGCATGAAGGACAGGCCTGTCTCTCGGTCATGGGTGGCCACCTCCAGCTGCCTGGCTCCGAGCCCTCCGTACCACCTCCTCCCTCGCCCTTCCAGTCCACACGACTCAGACTCCTGGCTCTCAAGACGGGCCCCTTGCCTCTCCAGATCTTTCTGCAGCCCGCCACCCCGCCACCTCACTGTGCTCCCAGCCACTTACCGTCGCCCTGGCCTGCCTGCCCCTCCCACCGGACTCTGTTGGGTTCCCTAAGGACAGGAAGGGGGCCTAGTCCAGCTTGCCATCCCCGGCACGTAGCCAGATGCGTACCACAGAGGTTGTGCTGGATAAAAACATCAGAGTGAACAAACTCCTTACCAGTGGACACTATTCATACCAAAGACGAGACCCGTGATTCCATCTGTAGCATCCGTATGCTTCAACATGTGATAACTTCGAAACAGCGTAACCCACACGTTAAATAACTTGAAATATGCCACTGAAATTCACCACTAACGTAAAAGACGATGCAGAGACAGGACTTCAAAATCCCACCACGAACTACCTATTCTCCTCAGGCAGGAGGCTTGATCTCCGTCAACCTCACATTCTCCATTTCTGGAACTGAGAAGAGAAAACCCCGGGAGCTCCCGAATCAGCAGCTCTGGGGTGAGGCCCAGCAGGACACGTTTTTGTGGGCCCCCTGGGTCATTCTGGTCTCTTCTCAAGTGCAGGCACCACTGGCACGCGGTAATTCCAGTATTATTCCTGCATACAAAATGAGTTCTCATGGAGGATAATTTTTTCCCCGTGGCTCCAGCTTTGATCCCTGAACGGCCAACTGTCCACATGAAAACTCCTGGTCTACTCCCAAGCCTGGATGTCAGTCACCAGAAGTTAAACAAAGCATATGATCACGGTGAGCTTCCTCCCACATGGAATGAGGGCATAAGCTAGAACAGGCGTCAGCAAACATCACACCCCAGGGCCCTGTTTTTGTACAGTCTGCAAGTTAAGGGTGGTTTTTACATTTTCCAAAGACGAATTAAAAAAAAAAAAAATCACAAGAAAAAAGTTTTTCGACACGAACATTCCACGCAATGTTGACGACTTGACCCTTTAGAGAGAGTTTGCTGGTCGCTGGGCTCAGGGATGACTGAGTCATGATCCCACAGTACCCTGACTCTACACAGCCTCCCTCACTGTGTCCCCATCTTCGAACCCTGCAGCCAGCTGTAGTCCTAACAACACCCGCTGCCCAAGTGCAAGTTTGAAAACCCAATCACCCTCCTAAGTGCTCCAGGTAGCGAACTGTGGTGAAGAAACCGGATTCCTGTAAAGTTGTACACTTGGTTCCAATACTTGCAAATCGCTTGCCACAATTTCCAAAATCCCGTCTCATTCATGTGGCTGCACAAAGTCGCGAGAAGGAGCCTCGTGGTGAGGAGTCTGGGACACATTCTAGCCCATCACCCTCACTTAGAACACGAAGGCGGTTTCAATGGCCGCTGTGCCAGCCAAGCTTCCTTTGCTCAAATCCACCCTGTTCTGCAGTAAGTGTAACTGAGTCATTCCTTCTAAAAATCCTGCCGTCCTGGGGACAGTTTTCATTCCCAGCAAAGGGAACTTCTTTCCCGCGGCGCCCCCTTGGTTTTCCACTCCCTCAAGTCAGCCTTGGCTACTTGTGGAAGTGGAGCAGGGGGTGGGGGGGCCTCCTTAGGGGCGCGAGTGGGGGAAAGCCTCCTGCTCTTCTCTTCAGAAGGATCAGATCACGTGAAAGCTGACAGGCAGTTAGGGTCCATCCAATACAGCCCCTGAAGCTGAACCCAAGGCCCACGGTCACATGGCCCGTATGCAGGAAATCTAGGACCGAAACCCATGTCCCTTGACTCCAAATCCAGTGCTCTTGGAAGCATTTCTGAATCCTTTTGAAAAAGGCCTGACCTCTCTTCCATACTACAAAAAAATAAGGATTTGAGGTTAGGACCTTGAGAAAGGTGATCCACTGGGCGACCTATTCTCCGAGGCCTGGGGGTGAGGGAGACCCTCGGCCACCACTCTGCCGCCGGGCTCGGGGGAGGGAGCCAGTTTCGGCTTTGCTTTTTGTTCCTTTTTATGCTTCCACTCTATTGCCGACATACTGGGGACCACACAACGCTGCTGCACTGACGGCAAGAATTTCCAAACATGGGGACACCCAGGTGGCTCAGTGGGTTAAGCGTCTGCCCTGGGCTCAGGGTCCTGGGATTGAGCCCCGTGCTGGGCTTCCTGCTCAGCAAAGAGTTTGCTTCTCCCTCTCCCTCTGCCCCTCTGCCTGCTTGGGCTCATGCTCTCTCTCTAATAAACAAATAAAATCTTAAAAAAAAATTTTTCTAAACACCGTTTCTGTTCTTATCTTGTCACCAGGCAGTTTGTGGACTCCTCGGCCCAGACGTTGCACTGACCAGTCCGGACTGGTGTGGGCGTGAAGGGCGCCAAACGGAGCCCTAGAGCTCCAGACACCCACCTGGGGAGCTTGCTGCCCCCCCACTCCCCCCACCCCCCCACCCCACCCCCCGTCCCTGTGGCCTCGGACACTGTCAAGCCCGGCTCTCTCACAGACCAACTGCTGGGAACAGCTTCCCCTGGAAATGAGCGTCAGCTTCCCCACAGAACGCCCAGAACATCGGCTGTACCGCTGCCTCGCCCTCCTAACGAGCAAGTGCCATGCAACACGGGCTGAGCCTGTGATCCCCTGGGCGGGCCTGGCAGGAAGAAGGGATCCTGTACCACGAAACCGCGGGGACCAGAGCTGACCCATCGAGAATCTTAGACTCTAAAGAACCTAGGGGGCTGCTTGCCTCGGGCCTCAGTCACCTTTCGCCAGCTCTTTTTATTTTTTATTTTATTTTTAAAAAAGTGTTTTTTTTTTAAATTTATTTATTTGTCAGAGAGAGAGGGAGAGCGAGCGAGCAGAGGCAGGCAGAGAGGCAGGCTGAGGCAGAGGGAGAAGCAGGCTCCCTGCCTAGCAAGGAGCCCGATGTGGGACTCGATCCAAGGACGCTGGGATCATGACCTGAGCCGAAGGCAGCTGCTTAACCCACTGAGCCACCCAGGCGTCCCAATCGCCAGCTCTTTTTAAAGCAGAAGCGGTCAGGGAAAGCCCAGCTCTGTGGGGCGAAATGAAACAGGACAGAGGAATGAAAACCATTGAAAACCCAAATGCTTGCAGAGTATGACCCAGGCCCCATCTGGCTCGTGGCCGTTTAGAAGCCGTAGCAGCAAAACCCAGACGGCCTCTCGTGGCGCTCCCTGCCCGAACTGAGGCACCCTCTTTTGAAAAACCATGTATTTGGAAATAAGATCATGCCTAGGAAAAGTCGCAAGAATAGTACAAAGAACACCCCTTACCCAACTTCACCTTCTGTTACATTTAAACCCATTTATTATTCTGCTCTCTCTCCCTGTCTCTCTGCCCCCCTACACACACCCTACACGCACACGCACACGCACGTGTATTTCTCATTGCTCTTGGAGGCGTCTGACTGCGCATCCCGTGAACCCAGACCTCCGAGTGTGTCCTAACGATACAGACTCCCACAGGCCGCAGCACACGTTATCAATGACAGTAACTGCGACAAGCTGTGCCTTTTCCTCTTTCACCGAACAGATCCTCTGCGCTCAGATATCATGTCTGTTTACTACCCTTGATCTGGCACAATTGAAAGACCAGTTTTATTTTGATGAATGCGATTTGTAATGCAATCAAAGTATCTCAAAACCAGACGTGGGACTATCGGAACGCATGAGGCTCCTGCCCAGTTGCCCTATTGAGTTATTGTTTAAGATTTTATTTATTTATTTATCTGGGGTGGGGGAGGGGGGAAGAGGGAATGAGAATCCCAAGCAGATGCTGCGCTGAGCGTGGAGCCCGACACGGGGCTCGATCCCATGACCGTGACACCACTACCTGAGCCAAAACCAAGAGTCAGAGGCTTAACCAAATGAGCCACCCAGGCGCCCCCCAACCCTCTGGAGTCTTCGCCGCCCCAGTGTGGTGTTTGCACAAGGATTTTTTCCCAGCGAGGTCCCCCTGGGGCTCCCGGATGCCCAAACCCTCTGGGAGTGGTCCTGCTCTTAGCAGGTTCACACTGTCCCAAGCCCGCTCTCTATTTCCTGCATGGCTGACCACGCTTGAGCCGGGCGAACTGGTCACAGAGGTGTGATCAAGTAGGAGCGAGCCCAGGGCCGCTGAGTAACCAGATCCAATCACTCCCGTTTGCTGATTGGCACACATCTTAATTAGGTTTTAATGCAAGTAATTTGATAAGTACTCCTGGCCATCCACTGCGGAACTGTCGGCGCTGAAAGCTTTTTATTTAGCTCCTCTTCCGTCTAGAGTCTATACCCAGGCAGCCTCCCTGCTGACCCTTGTCAAAGAACCCCATCTGCTGGTTGCCACGGTAACTGAAGGCGACCAATTGAGCTGAACAGAGAGACTCAGAAATAAAATCTGCAGCCAGAGGAATTCTGCTAAGAGTAATAAATCATTTAGTAAAAGGGGGTCTTCGACCCAGCGATGAGTGTTGGGATAATGTGGTGGCAGCAGTCTTCCAGCTCGAAGGGCCGGCGGCGCGGAGCACGGAGGCCCTGCTGGAGGGAGGGCTCAGGCAGCAGAAGGAAGGGGCCCATCCCGCCAAGTTGCCCGCCATCATGGGGGACAAGGAACCAATTCCACCCAGGGTTTCATGTTTGGGCTACGAAATGTTGAATTTTAAAAGTGGCAAGAGAACCAATCTAGGCTTCCAACACTCCTTCCTCTCTCTTTTTTTTAAAAGACCACCAGTGGAGAAAATGCCCAAGTTGCTCAGGAGGCCACCGTGGCCCTGAGGAAGGGGGCAGGGAGAATGAAGACTAAGATTGCTCTGGAATGAGGAAGGGTGCCGCCACCTCCTGTCATCAGTCAAGTCTTAGGTGCCCCGAGCAGCAGCCGGCTCTGTGTCCAAGGCGCACGGTCCTCGAGGCAGCTGGAGACAGGGCTCAGGTCAGAGCGCTGGGAGCGACCCTACAGAAGGTTTGCGGAGAGGGTCAGGGGCTCTCTCTCTGGGTCCGTGTTCCGAACCAGCAAAGTAGGTAGCCTTCCTCAGTTAAGATTTCCTGAATGAGAGGAAAGAAAAGAAGGGGGAGGGGCCTTCCTGGGGGCTCAGGCCCTCACCCCACAGCCAGGGCTGGGTCATGCCCCCCCGCCCCCCAGGAGTTCGGGCTGGCTAGACTAGAAATCCCCTGTGGGCAGCAGGGCCCAGGCTTCAAGCAGCGGAAGCCGCAGGCATGCTAACTCTTCCGTAGGCCATTTAAGCTCTCTAGGCCAGTTCCTCAGTGGTGGTGATGGGACAGCAGTGGGAACCATCCACTGAGGCAGGAGGGGAGGGGCTAGAGGTGGGGCCTGGGGGACGGTGGTGGGAGGCTGGAGACAGCCTCATCCTGCCAGTGCCTCTCCCCAAGGGCTGCAAACCGGCATTTTAACCGGTTGCAGGGGGAGGAGGTAGCAATGCGAACCTCCTCCCAACGCCTGACCCCCAGGGCAATGGGAGGACCCCGCACTAGATCCTCCCCAGGGATAAGTTCCTGCTTTAGAAAAGAGCAACTGCCAAACAGAAGGTAGTAGTTGTCATATGTACACCCCCCGCCCCCCATCCTAGAGGCTGCCAAAGACAGGCTTCATCTGAGAGCTGTAGCGAAATCCCGTGCACCGAGTCGGGGGCGCCCGGGAGCTCGCCGCCCGCCTCCCGCCGCGCGCTGGCCACTTCCTCGCGCGCCCGCCGCGCACCTGCACCTGCTCTCAGGCCGCCTGCGAGCGCGCCCGGGGCCGGGGTTCGCCCCTCCTGCAGGAGGGCCGGGAGGGGGTCCGCCCGGCTCCGGCGCCCCGCCGCCCCGCCAGCTCCCCGCCCGCCTGCGCTCCGGGCGGCGCCCGCACCTGCTGCGCGGCCGGGGCGGCTCCGCGGGGCGCGCGGGGCTCTGCGCTTCGGTGGAAGGAGAGGATTAAGCCGACGTTGCGGTCGAGGGAGGAGATGGGCGACGGCCTCATGAACTCCAAGCTCGCGTCCCTATCTCTTCCCCTGCGCAGTGGGGGGAGAAAAGTTAGGTTTCCTTGGGCTGGGAAAGGTGCTGCGTGACTGTTTTTGCTTTTCTTAGTTTTAAGTCCTTATTCGTGAACCAAACACGAATCGTTTGATGACGATCCTGGAGGACTCGGACGGGAACAGGAGAAGCATCTCGACTCATAGGCCGGAGAATATCCTACGGCCCGTGTTCTTTCTGCTAGTGATTAAGCTGCTCGGGTCACTTACTGGAAGCACCACACATCCGAAGAGCCCGAGGAAAGGAAAGTTGCAAGGGGCGGGGTATGACCTCGCTTTATCCGCCCTCCCATCACGGTCCCACGACCCAACTGTTGTTTTACGATCTGTCCTAAAACATGCCCGGGGAAACGGACTCTGATTCCGTACAAACAGTCCAAGCGGGTGCTGCTTTCTGACATTCCCTCTGCCTCCTCACAGGGGTACCCCGAGTTGCACTTCCAAATAATACGTCCCATGGCTTTGTCTCCACTCACTCTCTCCCTCCAGTTCTCGTCCATATTTCAATTCCCCGATACTCCTGAACTTTTGCACACGCTGCCAGTTTGAGCCCGCACAGAATAATCAGTGTATTAATTCCACTCGGAGAGAGTGGGGTTTTTCTAACACAATCTGCGCAACCTGAACTCTTTCCTTCATAAACACTTTGCCTTTAAAAAGAAACTCCCAGCATGAACCTCATAAGAAGCGACATGTAACAGACAGTGCATGTGGCGCTGGGCATGCCGCTCGGAATTAAAAGAGAATTTTTTACTTTGTTTCTTCGGTGCCATGTGCATAATGTACATGTGGACGAAACTGACATCAGACATTTAAAGCAAAAAGGAAAGGGGGGAGGGGGATGTGATGGTGGCAGGAAAGAAAATGTGTTGATAAAAACAGTAACTTCTGTTAATCTACATTTTTCAGTTACTGTCTTAATTAAGAATGTTAGGAAATATGTTGCAGTTTAATTGCATTGTTTCAAGAAATTCTAATGCTGACAAATTTGGGCCCATGTACACTTGGATGGTGAAAGGGATTAAAGTGGTAATTTCTTCCAATTGGGAGGTAACAATTAAAATTATACTTCCTCCTCCGCGCCCCTCCTTCCTCGCTCCAGACCCTACATTCAGAAGACAAAGTAAGAATAGCCTAACACTTAAGGTGTTCAACATGAAAAGAGCTCTGGGTGGGAGTGACACAAAGGCAGGTGTTTTTAACGTGTGTATATGAGATAAGAATGATTTTTTTTTTTAAATACGAAGAAGTCACAAAAATGAAATAGCACTTTATCCGAAATTTCTGGGTGTCAATCGGTATCCTTGCAGCAAATCGTTATTTATGAAAGAAATCAGTAACGATCTCCAAGTGCTTCCCAGATGACCCTGTGTCAGACAGTAAAAATCGTTTGCCTCAGCCGTGAGTATACAAAAACGATGACAGTGTGAAGATGCGTTCAGATTTCTAGACGCTGGGCCCTTTCCTCCCCCTGGAGCCCAGTCGGACATACTCTAGGCTGCCTTTCTTTTGTGTGTGGGGGGGTGGTGGGGAGCCTTTGCATCATTACCCAGCAAAAAAAGCTATGTCATATTTTCACTACTCAAAGCACCTTTGATAGAAGTTGTAGTAGACAAGGTAGCTTCCTATTTCCCAAAATTACACTTTTATAACCTCTTACTTGCTCCCATTCTCTGGGGCCTGTCCAGTTGGGTTCCCCATCCGTCATCAGGGAGGTGATGATTCAAACCATGAAGGAGGTGTTCGGGTCCCCTGCTCTCTGATCCCACAGTGTGCAGCACAAACCAGGCACTGACCAGAGACTCCCACTGAACCGTCCAGCTAGGTCATTTAGTGGCCAGATAAATCGATCAGTTCTTTTACTGAATCAGCTACTCATCCCACCTTCTGGGAACCACAATGTAGGGTACACCATGGCGCACTGAGTTGGTCACCCGTCCCATTGAGGAGGCAGACCCAACTCTCCAGCAGCTACAGATGCTGCATCGTACACGGAGAGGCTCTGAAATGACAATAAAAGCAGATCTGCTGGCCCTAGAATGCAGCTGAAATACCCAAAGAGCTTGGCCAAGACAATAACTCCAAAGATTTGCCCTTGCTGGGAGGTCTCCCCGCTCCTTCCGCCTCCATCTCTCAAAACAAGAAGGGACGGAGAATTTGACCCACAGATAAAATACTGCCAGTGCACCCTCAAAATCACAGTGTGTCAACTCTTAAACTATATTTACGTTTTGTGTCAGGGAGTAGAGTCCGAGGTCACTGAAAGTGCTCAGTAAATGGCATGTGTGACCGAAAAGTCCAAAGAATCCACTGCTATGGAATTAAGACTTTTTTTTTTTAAATGCCACACGCGAGATCCAAAAGAGCGAACCTGGGACCACATAAAACTCTGAGCTGACCCACTAAGGAATGAAAAAGTTTCATCTCCTGGGGTTTCTGGAAATTCTGGTGGGAGGACACAAGCCCTAAGAGCCTGGCAATCTCCTGGGGGAGTGGGGGAAGGTGGATAGACCTTTGTCAGGAGGTGTGGGGGGGTGGGGGGGTGGGCTGGGGGCGCTGCTCTGGGATGGCCTCCCCCACCCCCACCCCCCCACGACAGAGGGCCACGGGGGCAGGGGGGTTGCGGAGACCCCCCAGAGCAGGACCAGAGCCTTATTAATTCCCAGGTCGGAGAGAGGAGAGTTCAGGCAGACGTCCAGACGGGGAGAGCCGGGAGCATAATTCGGAGTTGCAAAGTTCTGAGTCAGTTCTGGGAGTTCGAAGAACACTAAAAGAAGAATACAGAACACTGGGGGAGAAAAAAGGGAAGCAGTACCCGCCCGAGGGCCGATTGCCTCTCCAGCAGCGGCAAGGCTGTTCCTGGGCTCGCAGGACCATTTGTTCCATTACACAATCTCCTGAAGCCATTTAGAGAGAGCTCAAACAACTGCGTGCACCAACACGACACATGGCTTCCCAGCCCGCCTCCTTGCTGATCCAGACGCTCCAGCCATCTTTCTTTAAGATGCCATATGGTTGGCAGAAGCCTGTAGATCTCGCAGCACATCTGCTTGTACGTTTCTTCTTCCCCTCCATCCCCCTAACAAAAGAGGGGCAGGGAGACAGAGCGAGAGGAGGGCATGCGTGCGTACCCCTGCCCACAGAGAGTTATTTCTTTGGAGGCTGCCCGAGGAAACAAAACTATGAAAGGAACGATCACGAATTATTCAGGACTCGCTTGGTTCTTTAACGTAACAACATGGCGATTTGTTTGCTCCTTGTGATTTTAAAACCAGATTAGAAAAACAAAGGATGGCCCTGCTCCCTTCTTCCAAATGCCCAATGACTTGCAAACCACTTCAGAGCTCTCCCTCCGGGAATCCTCGAGAGGCTGTCTTGCCCCCCGGAGAGGGACAGCACCCTTGCCCGAAGCTGTTCCTCCGCTCCTTTTTGGTCGAGGAAGACAGACAAGCTGCGAAACTAGCAGATACCCAGAGCCCGCTTTGTTAGCAAGCACGGCGCGGCTGTATGCTAATGAGCCGGCACCGACACGCGGCTTTTCGGTGTGATGAGCAAAGATTGTTGACACTGTTGAAATCCTGGCTCTCCTGGCCTGTGAGCGCCCGGGCTGCCTCCTTGGAATCCGGCCCCCAGAAAGACAGGCTGCAAAAAAATAATACATTCTACTCTCCTGATGACTGAAATCTGGCCATTTGTAACTTAGAGCAGTTGGGAGTGGGGGAGGGGAGCGGGGACTGGGCGAATATTCGAAAATATTTGATCAGGCCGGGGATCAGAAAGACATGGGTGAAAATGATGGGTTTCTTCCAAACTAAAAAGTTAAACCTGGTGGACGCATGTGAGCAATTGGGGCCAGGACGCTGGGGAGGGGGGGTGGCGAGGGGCAGTCAGGACAGCCCCTGTGACATGGGACAGCTGGGACCTTCCCTCTGCAGATGGGACAGCCCAGCTGGGGGCACCCCTCTGCCCCAGGGGAAAAGCTAAGTTTCCAACCTTCTTGTTACTGTGTCTGAACCATGTGCTGGTTGACCACGTGTGGTTTCCCAAGTCCGTGGAAATGAGACATGGGAAAACAGCGCCCAAATATTCCACTGTCTTGCCAGCTGACCTTTTTTTCTTCCTAAGTCAAAGAAGGGTGGCAAAGGAACTCCACAGTTTAAGCGCCCAGCACGTGAAATGTGATATCCCTTTACCTGCCCGCAAACTCTAAGGGACGCGCATTAGTCTTTGGATTTCATAGGCTGAGGCTTAGGGAAGATTAAATAAAACAGCAGAAGTTCAGCAAGCCTGTGTAGCCAGGACTGCCAAACCCCAAAGCCACGCCCAAGTCCAGCAGGCTCCAGGTGTGAAGGGACACTGTCCGGACATGCCACCCCCCACCCCCGCCGGGGATCTGCCCCTGCTCCAGGGTGCCCACCTGAGCCACGAGCAATAATTCGTAGGCAGGCGGGGAGGGAGGGGGCACCAAGCTGTAAATTCCGTTCCCTTATAATCTACATTGTGAATGAAAATTCATGTAAGTGAAATGTAAAAACATGAGGAGCAACTAAAAAAGCATTGAATGTTATGATGAAGGTTTCAGAACGCAGCCATTCAAAAAGTGTGCCCTTCAGATCATCCCCCTTGGGGACAGCGTGAGTCTTCCCACCACACAACCGCTGCCCAGGTCTCTGGGACGCATTCCTTCTGGAACTCTCTTCACTGCCCCAGGCTTCGTGATTGGACACAGACACAAGTCTGTGAGTGTGTAACAGATGCCTTTCATCAAAATTGTTCTTTTCAATAGAAAATGCACGCAGTGCATGTTCTACCACTCAGGGATGGCACCGCCACTCAGACTAGATGCTGGGAGCCCGATTCTTTTTTATTATTTCTTTTCATTTTATTTTTTGGGGGGAACCCGATTCTGTTACCAATAGGAACAATCAATTGTTATTGACAGTTCTGTTGTTACCGTTGAGATGGCGCTACGAGAATGATGACTCTGAATTAAAAAAAAAAAAAAAAATCTAGGTTGAAATCTGAGCCGGATCCCAGGCAAATTCTTCTAAGCTTGTTTCATTTCCAGTATTCTACTACCTCCCAGGACTATTTGGAGAATTAGAAATGGTGTGTAAAGTGCCTGGCACTTAGTAGATTCTCAATAAGTGAAAATACAATTATTACTAATATTTTCAATAAAGTGTTTCAGAGCATATGCAAGGTGCTTCCACATACATGTGCTTACCTAGCTCTGAAAACAGCCCTGGAATATAGGAAGTGTTTCTTTTACCAAATGAATGAAGATTCAATAATAAAATAGCACTGGGGCCCCTGGGTGGCTCAGTCGGTTAAGCGTCTGCCTTCAGCTCAGGTCATGATCTTGGGGTCCCGGAAACCAGTCCCACTTTGGACTCCCTGCTCAGCAGGGAACCTGCTTCTCCCTCTGCCTGCTGCTCTCCCTCCCACTGCCCCTGCTCTCTCTCAAATAAATAAAATCCTGTAAAAAGTAATAACTAAAGCAATCAAGAATATGAGCTTTTATTATCGTACTGGAGCCTGTTCTCTGTGCAGTTACTGTGCTCAGTGCTCTTCCGGCTATTTTTAAATCGTCAACAGCAACCTTATAAAGAAGGGATTATTGCTACTATCATGAACCTCATTTTATCAGAGATGCCACCAGTATCCTGCCGAACTCACAAAGGAAGCGGAGAGCTAGAAGGCGATCCCAGGTCTGTCTACCGAACACAGGATCCACATAACAGCTATAAGATAGTGCAGGCAGGACTAAAAGCCAGATTTGCTTAAAATCTGGTGCTCCTTTGTCTCTACCATGTTGTCCTTGGGTGGAACTTACTACTGGACATCTGACGAGGAAGCTTCCTAGCATAAAACTGCTTGTCTCCACCAAATGTCCGTGTCTGCTAGGGAATTCTACAGGGTCCGTGGTTCCAGGCTCCCGTGTGTTCCCGTACATTCCCACAGAGCTGGAGCGCTGGGTGCTCCTGACGCCACAGGGAAAAAGTAAAGCTGGACACGACAGGTGCATTTGAATGCACTGCACACAGAAACACACACCAACAGAGCTGTCGTCAGCTGCTTGGAATCTAATGTAACATCACTGAGACCATCAGAAATTCCTTATCAAGAGAACCGTCTTCAAATACTGATTAACTATCAGTCGAACACTTCTAAATCCAAATTCTCTGCTAGGGCTGCTTGAACATTTGGAGGCTGCTGATCGGATGCCACTGTAGAGCCTGGGGAGCTGGGGAGCACATATGTGCCCGAGCAGACCGCTCTCCCCACGCAAAGCCCCGAGCGCTTCCTGAGAACCTCTCCTCTGGGGCAGCGGGACCCCCGGGGCTGTCATCTCAGGTGAGCTGTGCCCCCGACCTCTGCTCTGCTCTCTCCCTCCCCTGACTGGACCTGGACGGATTTCTGAAGGCACTGTTGCATGGCTGACTTCAACCCAGTTCAAAACGGAATAGGATTTTAACCAAACAACCATCCACCTTTGCTTTCACTGCGATGCTCCCAAATAATTCATAAATCTTTGGTCACATTTCTACTCAACAGTCAATAGCAGCTTCCGGGAGGGTCTGAGCAGAAGAGATTGTGAACAGAGATGTGGTACTTGGGATTGAGTGCAGGAGAAACACAATGTGCCCCAAGGGTTTCAAACATAGAGGATCTAAGTCTTTCAAGAGTATTCTGGAATGCATTCTTTGTGAGGGAGCACTCTGGATCTGTCGGGGGTGGGGGGGACATATTCACGGTCCCCCTGAGAGCGAGACCAGGTTCCCCAGAGGCAGACCTTGTGCATTGTTTGTCCTTCGTTAATTTCAGCAGCTGGAGGAGTCCTGGATCATAGCACGAGAACAACACCACCGCTTTATTCTGACTTAGCTGAAGGTGTGCAGAGGACCTCTTCAACACCCGCCTCCCGGGGCACAGTGTGAGCTCTGACTACGTTGTTCTCTGAGCAACTCACACAGAGACCGTTGGTTGAGAACCTTCTATGCCCAGGCACTGTTCGGTACATTTCTGGGTAAGAACTCAATGCGGTCCTCTTAAGAACACGGTGAGATAGAGAATATGCCATTGTCATAAGTTTATAGATGACACGCGAGGCCCCGTTAAGTAGCCTGCCCCAAATCACACAGCCCAGAAGCCGGTGGAGCCGGTATTTGAAGCCAAGCCGTCTAGGTTCCGCACACACACCCCTAACCCTTCCCTCCCATGACCCTCACAGATTGAGCAGCAAAGGGTACGCTTCTCAGCCTACCAGCCATGGGGACTTGGCACTACTTAGCCTCTCTGTGCCCAGAGTTCTTCAGAGTAAAGTGTAACTGTTACCACACTTGTCCCACCCGTCTGTCGCACAGGACGTTGGGAGACTTTACCTGATTTTCGTAATCTCCCGCAGGGGCTTCTCCACTTTCTTTTCCCCACGGGCAAAAGTCTCGGGCGGGCCTAAACGGGTTGCGAGCTCTTTGAGGAGAAGACCGGCGTCTGCTGTACTTGGGCAGCCCCCGTGGCCAGAGCTCACAGTTGGCTATGACTACCTAGGGGACCGCAGACGGAAAGCCAGGGAGCTCGGGCCTTGCCGGCTGAGGAAGGGGCAATAGATGCGTTCACCCTGCATTTGTCCCAGATGAAAGGGGAAGGCAGTGGGGTCAGCCAGCCCCACTGAGTACACAGGGACGGTCTGGCCTGCAATAAGCCAGGGAAAAGCAAGGGCTATCTTCTCTTCTCGAAGCCCCTAGGGCCAGCTTGTCGTCTGCCCGTGGTGCTCGGGGGTCCGAAAACCACTATCACGGCAAGGGAATGAACGCAGCTCACGTGATGGGAGACAAGATTAGATCTAAAACAGAGACACTGCCTTTCCAGAGAGAGAGAAAATTGTTAATACAAATGAACAGCTGTTTGGGAAGAAAACGTTATTTCCCAAACCCAGACAAAGCTCTATTTATTACATTTCAGAGACACTTAAATTACAGTGTCTGAGAGCTATCCCATCACGAGTATCTGTGACACCTAAATTATCCCCCAAATCTGAAAGGTTAAGCCACAATAAGGGCATTGCTGTGAGAAAGACTTACAGAGAGAAAGTTCCTCTTTTTCCTCAAAGGAGCAGGTGAATAAATTCAGTGTGGAGCATAAGCAAATGAGTACTAAATTCCAGCACTAAACTTTCTGGAAATCCAATAGAATCTCAGATTTACAATCCATTCCAAGATGCTAATGCACGCTGTTTAACAATCTAAATGTGTAGTTCCCTATTCCCGCTGGCCCCTTTATATCCCTGTGTTCACACGGGCTCTCCTGGCGCTCGACGGCACCGAGCTCCAGGCCTGCCCCGGGTGCCCCACAGAAGTCCTGGAATGTTCTTTGTGCTGACTGTGCTGGGCCAGTCCTGCTACGGGAAGTGCAGGATATGGCATCAGCCCTGACCCTCCCACCCACTCTGACCCCGCCAGGGGAGACCGGGGCTCACCCACACCCTTTCCACGGACTTGGCTGTGTCTGACCACCTCGGGGCATTTCTAGAGAGTAGATTGGCAGGTTCTGGGAAAAAATTCTGGCTAAGTGGGGGGGGGATTAGATTTAGTTGGGTCTAGGGCAAGTTAGGCAATGGGTCACATGGCCAGATGAGGAGGGGAAATCCATAATCCCCTGAGAGGCTTACAGGCCCTTCCGTCTCCGCTTCCTTAACTGGGAGTGACGTGAATTCAAAGGCCAAGGGCTACACCCAGCAGTGTTTACCCCCTGCAAGCACACTTGCTTCTCTCCTTTCTTCAGCTTCTTGTTCTGTTCTACCTTACTCCCGACACACCTTGTGGGGTGTTGTTCAGCTTAGTAAGTTAGCAAAGGCTTGAGATTTCTCGAAGGAGAGGTGTTATGGTGTTATGTAAATACACAGTATTATTTTGTCTTTATTCCAGCATTACTGGTTTGAAATAGTTCAGTGTGTGTAAATATGTTTAATAATGTGTATTAATTAGATTTTTTTAGTAATTCCCTGGCATCCCAGTTAGCCAAGGGGTAGCAGGCTTACTTGCACAGTGAGCTATTAAGGATAGTCTCAGACAACTATCCACTGGTTTTTGTCTCATGCAAATCGACTGGTAGAATCCACTCAGTGCTTGTGGTCATGTGCTTGGAGACAAGACAGAATCACCAAGTTGTGACCTCTTGTGAAAACAAAGAGGCAGATTCACCACCTATCAACCAGCCCAACCCAGAGAAGCGGAATGCCTGTGCAAGCTCCCCATTAAGGATTAGTAGGACCAGAGAAGCGGAATGCCTGTGCAAGCTCCCCATTAACGATTAGTAGGACCAGAGAAGGGGAATGCCTGTGCAAGCTCCCCATAAACGATTAGTAGGACCGAAGAGCCCAAGTGTGCAATATTCAGGAAGAAAAAATAGTTTAAGTACCACTGACACCAGCATGTGCTTTAAATGGAAATTTCCAAAAACAAATATTACTCTGAAGGTCAAGTGCCCATCAGGGTCATGTTAACTCTTGCTAGTGACTTTTCTTCCCCTCTATGAATACCATTTTGCCCAACCCTGTCAGCAATGTCAGGTCAAGAAGATCTGAACTGTGGCAACCCAATTATCTTTTTTTTTTAAGATTTTATTAATTTATTTGAGAGAGAGGGAAAGAGAGAGAGAGAGCACGAGCAGGGCCAGGGGCAGAAGAAGCAGACTCCTTGCTGAGCAGGGAGCCCAATGCAGGGGTGGATCCCAGGACCCTGGGATCATGACCCAAGCTGAAGGCAGACGCTTAACCGCTGAGCCACCCAGGGGCCCCACAACCCAACTGCCTTGACAAGGTTCTGAATAAAGGGTTATTTCCAGCCTCTAGACAAGAGTCACCTATACCCGCTGGCTCTCCTAGGAACACTGCGAGTTCACACTGGTTACACGGACAGGTATTTCCAGGAGATATGGCTTTTTAAATATCCTGTGTGGGCATGTGCCCATGTGGCAGAACGGTCTCATTATTCTCCCCATCACAGATGGCAGAGAGTACCTCCCATGCAAATGGAGTCAAAAGCACAGGCTCTGAAATTATCATAAAGATGGGGAGAAGGTGTCAATGAATTACTGAAAAACTCACAAAACTCATCATCTGCTGGGTTAAATGAGTAATGTTACCATAGAGAACATTTTTTGTTATGTATATTATTTTCTCCCTCCCAAGTTAAAAATCTGCTCAGAGACCCACACTGTGATTGGGTTGTGCTCTACAGGCATTGTAAGGGGTGTGTGAGTCAGGATGGTGTCCGCTAGACCGCCTCAGGGACACTCCAGGCTGGCGACCAGTGCCACTGGGAGGTCCAATGAGGCACAGAACCATGCCTGGATATGGCGAATATAAGGGAGTTCAGGCGGAAGTGACGTGCTGCTTCTCATCTTGGGTCTTAAGTCCAAAACGATTTTCCAAAGTGTGGAATCCACAGAATCCTATTAGAAAAAGTGCCTTTTTGCCTTTTTTTTTTTTTTTTTAAACTCTCTACCTACACCCTGCTCTCCTTAGGAGACAAGAATCACTCCTCGGCAAAGCCTGATCCCCGTCCCTGTTCCTTCTTCCGCGTCCCACATCACGGCTCATACAGCATCAGAACCGTGTCCAGCAGGAAAGCTCCGTCCCTTGTGAGCAGCAGCTGGTTCTCACTGGTACCCACGCTGTCCAGTCCAGAGCCTGCCATGGGTAGGGGTTGAATCAAAGAAGGAACTGTCATGCCAGCCCTCACAGACGGGACTCGTAAAGCACCTATTGGCCTGAAAGCAGATGGCATCACAGTGTAAATTTAAAGATTTGTTCACCCTCTCTACGTAGGGAGCTTTTAAAGAACCACTGGCTGGAGCTGCCATTTCCACCTTCAGCCAAAGTAGAGAGCTAGTGGCATTTGTAGAAGTCATGCTATTTCTCCCTTCTGAAGAACGTGGGCTTTTCTTTCCCCTAAAAGAAAACCCGATGAAAGAAAGGGCAATGCCTCAGTGCAGAGAAGGCCTTGGGGACTTTCTAGGAAAACCATTTCATTGGCAGCAGCTGGAGACCCAGCTAAGGCTCTTTAAATACCATACGCGCTAGAGATGCTCGTGTGTTCTAGCTGACCGAGAGGCGGGGACTTGGGCGCTGCGGGAAGAAAAGACCACAACTTTCAGCGGCTCAACATTTACGCTACACCTACAACGTCCTCTTCCCTGCGTACTAAGAAATGGGGGAGAACAACACCGATAGGATTTCACTCTAAGGAGGTCATGTTGTTGTTGGACTTGCGGGAATTATGCCAAGATGCTTCTGGGAAAGTGCGAGGAGCAAAACCCGGCTGGTGGAAAGGAGGCAAAGTCAAATCCAACCTCCTCGGACCCCGATTGAGGGAATCACTTAGTGACGTCGTCGAGCTTTGTGCAGACAGCATTCCGGACGTGTTTGCTTTGAGCTCCGGCCACAGCGACTACCCAAATATATTAGATACCTGCCCCTCCCCTCCCAGAGGTCACAGGGCTTCCAGAAAGACCCCTGCACATGGGAAAGGAAGGCAGCAAACAGGTGTGTGAGGGGCGGGCCTGGGTGCAGGTGAGCGGTCTTCGACTTCAGATGAATTCATTCAAGAAAGCTACTCCGTTGACTCCACAGCATCGTGTACTACTGATGAACAAAAAAAGGCACAACGGTCCATTTATATGCCCCAATAACCCTGAAATAGAGGAACTAAAATGGACCGGCTCACTGGTAACAAAGGTTTCAGTTTCAAAACACAGCAGATTGGTAACGTACTTCCAATCTGGCTGGACGTGCCAAGAAAAAGTGTTTCCCATCGAAGCACATTCTTTGGAGACTAAGAAAATGGACTTTTAAACCCTCTCAAGGACTCCGCTAGTCATGCCACAGTCAGCAGGAACTGCTGGCTCCTGGAGCCACACTGCGGGACTGCAACAGAGGCAGCAGAGACGCCGCCGTCCCCAACCAGCGTGGGTGGGATCCCGAGGCTGGGGACACCTTGCCCACCACACCTGGGAACAGTCAGGCTGACCCACTGCACTTTCTCTTTGATCAACCTTATATCTGACTGTATTTTAGTAAATTATCCATGTAGTTGTATTTTGACAGCTCTCTTTACAGCAGTAAAACAAAATGTGTGCATCGCAAATGGCAAAGATTCAAATTTCAGCTATGTTTATCCAAAATAGCACTGAACTGCTTCTGTACTTATGCTATACTGCCTACAGCTTTACGGAAGGGAAGACAGATGGGATGAATTTAGCAGGGAAACAGCTGTGGCTTGAAGAAGAGACAAGCAAAAGTTTTGCTATCAGGCTTCATTATGTATCAAGGTACCAGTAAAATGTGTATCCGTAAGGCAGCCAAAAAAGGGTTTTTCATTTGACTAGTGATAATTACCCTTTCTCAACAGCTGACAATGTTCTAAGTGGCATTAAATAGGTATAATAATTAGGCAACAAGCTACAACAGGCAATGCCTCACTGGGAATCACGGTTCCCCTCAGGTGAGCTGGAGAGCGAGGGCCAAGGGCTTCGGACTTCAACCCCTGGAGAGACGCAGCGAGCCGCCGAGTGGGCTGGGGGGAGCGCACAAATAGGACACGGGAGAAAGAACCCCCCCCAGGTGAGACCAGACAG
Source organism: Mellivora capensis (assembly GCA_004024625.1). NCBI lineage: Eukaryota > Metazoa > Chordata > Mammalia > Carnivora > Mustelidae > Mellivora > Mellivora capensis. The sequence continues at coordinate 152,197 of PISX010001136.1, read as the reverse complement.
CGGTAGCTTCTCGGCGTGACTGTGACGTCACTGAAAGAAAGTCACACACTCACCCCCCCAGCCTTGTCATCGGACTCTTCATGATTAACGTGCCCCCTTGGCCCTTTGGCACCCCCTTCACCCCCCCCGCCCAGACCTACAATTCCTCCAGCTCCTGGAAATGGAGCCTTGGGCTGCTAATCCTCCAAAACATCTTTGTCTGTGTTAAAATGTCCAATGAGATGTTCCCCAAGACCGGGCCCGTGTCAAGTTTCAGAGGAGAGGAAGTTTTCCGGGCTTCACGGTGCTGAGGTGGTGATCAGCCACTTTGCCTGGCTGGCACAGGTCCCATTGTGACCGCCAGCCTCAGGGAACACTGACCCTTGTGCTCGAGACCCTCCAATACAAAGGAGTGCTCACGGCACAAACTGTTTAAAATAAGAAACCGTGCATTTTGTGGGGTATATATATACACATACACACCCTGATACATAATATATGTATATTATTAACACCTGATAAATTGCTCTGTGAAATAGATTTTTTATGAATCTAATTTGTGCCACGCTGACGAATAGCAGCCTGATGCTCCACCAGATCCACAACGTGACAGGAAGGAGACAGACAGAGCCTAAAAAAGGAACACGCTGCGACATCCAGGCAATAGAGCTGGTGTGACAGTGACACTTGGTGGCACAAGGCTTACCCCACCGCCTCTGAGCGGTAACACGTGGGAAGCATTAACCTGCTCAACAGCCCGTGCGAACAGACAAGAACACTGCCTTCCTGAGGGTAACACCATCACCCCCTCTTTGCGCTTGTGCAAGGATATGTACTTTTTTTTTTCTTTCACATACACCCATTGTCCCCCAGTAGCTTTTTTGTGAGGCTCCTCCACATTTCCAGTGACTTTTGTTCCTGGCAACACTTCTCGGGACTCTCCCTGACTACGTCTTGACAAGCCCCCTCATGGCCACTGGGTCCACTAGGACCATCAACTCTGTTAGAGGCAGGAAGGTGTTGTGCAGAGCGCACAGGCTCTGGAGTGAGGCACCAGGTGTGACATCACAGTAAACTGTCAATACTTAGCAACGACATTTTTTACTATGGGGAAAAAGGATTTTACTGAATTGCCCTTCCTGCCATTCCCTTACTTCAAATTACTGCTACTCTTCTTTTCCTTCTCATGATTCATCAACCTGCCTTGAATTTAAGGTAACAGAAACATGTCTGAGAGTGTGATTACTTTAGGCTCTCTACCACATTTTATCCCATCGATTAGCCCGTAAGGTTTTCACAGAGACACCGTCAGGCGTAAGAAACATACACAACGCTGACGTCACGTACGTTGGGACTCAGTTCAGAAACTGGCTGGATGGCTCCTTGCGGGACCACAGTTGTGGTTTAGGGGTAGGACAGCAGCTCAGGGAACACAGAGAATGAGAACATAGAGCAATCCTGTGTCTCATTGGTACCACAGCAGGCACTTTTCAAAAACCGGCAACATGTGGGGCGCCTGGGTAGCTCAGTCAGTTAGGCGTCTGACTCTTCATTTATGCTCAGGTCATGATCTCAGGGTTCGGAGATCGAGCTCTGTGCTCAGCAGGGAGTCTGCTTGAGATTCTCTCTCTCCTTCTGTCCACCCACCCCCCGCCCCCTGCTTGCTTGTTCTCTCTCTAAAATAAATAAATACATAAATAAATAGCTATTGGCATTGTGAGAGCTAAAATATTCCTAAGGTTCTTCACATCAGCATCCCTTCTTCACAGACGTGGGTTTGGGTTCTGCCTCTGTCATGTGGTACCTGTGTGACCTCACTGTGCCTCAGTTTCCTGAGTAGTACTTGCCTCATAGGACTGATATAAGAGCTAAATGTGTTAATAAAGTGCTTAGAACAAGGACAGTGGCTGGTGCGTAGTAAGTACTATCTAAGGTTAGCTACTGCTATAATAATGATAATTATCATGATAACCTACCACACATCTACTCTGTGTTGCATAACCAGGCAGACTGCAATCATCATCATCGTAAGGGGCATCAGCAAATTTGTACACGGCAGCAAGAGGTTTAGTACAATGTGTAATGCTGCCGAACCATGGGAACTGGAGGTCATCTCGTGTGGAACTAGGATCGCTGAAGGCACGAAATGAGAGTAGAGACAGGGCCCTGGGTGCACCAGGCTGAAGGTGTGGATGAATTTCTCTTATAGCAAAGATCTTAAGATCCTCATCTTAAACAGCCAGACTTCTTCCTGAGAAGTATGCGCCCAAAATTAGTGACTTGGTCAGACTCACATGAAAGTCAAGCTCACATCGAGCTGTGTCCTATCCTCTTGAGACATACTGGGATGTCTCCCAGTATGGGATGGATCTCCGTCCCTACCAGGAGACTTGATGCTATTCCTGACAGAGAGAGATCTGTTGGGTACTGCAGCCGGAAAGAGAAGAAAACACAGGGCAGTCCAGCGGCAGTGCGGGCTCAGTCCACAAAGCCCCTGTCTCTTGCTTTCCTCACGCTGTACGTGATGGTAACCACCTCTGATAAGCACTTAACCAAGGGGATGGAGTGTGCTGAGCGAAATTCATAGAGCATGCATGAGGTTGCAATTACACAACACAGAAATGACTTCTCTTTTAAGAATCAATTTCGACTGCCTTCAATCAATATGTTAAGGACAAAAGCTTTCTAAGACGAATGCAACAGTGAACTTAGAGACGGACTTTGACATCAACCACCAACATTACAAATGTCATATTTGCACAAAACTGCCACCAGCAGAAAGTTCAGAAGTAAATACCCTGCATTTAAAAAACCATTTCTCAATGCTGATGAAGCTGTTATAAATATGGAGACGGATGGGGCAAGCAAAGCCAAGGCGTTTTTCTTAAAGGGTGGATTCTCTCCATATCTCTTCTGCAGGGCTCCTGTGTTACATTTAAGAAGAAAGAACACTGCCTTGGATGCAAAACCCACTATGAAACAACGAGGACCTTTACATGACTTATTTTTAGTTTGCAATAATTTCCACTGTTGATTGGACATGGAGAATGAAACTTCTTTTGTGTCTCCAGGATCAACAAAGGAGCCTCAGGCTGAACTTGACCATTTGTTAGGATTATTTCCATAAAGAAAAATTAGGAAATAATTGATAAGCTAATTGTGATAAAGCAAGACACCCATTCATTACTCCCAAGCACTAATGTTTCCAGCATGTGTGATGAATACCTATGATTTCTCCATCCGTTTTCATTTTTGGAAGTTCATCTCCATATATTCTGTGACAATCTGCTCCCCTAGAATTGGGAATTTGAATAGAGCAGATTTGGTTGGTTTTTTTTTTTTCCCCAGATGAATGCACAAAGACCCTTAAAAAACAAACGTTCTTTAGAAGACAGCACGATATGAGTGTATTTCACATCAAATAAAAATATAGCATCTACACCAGAAGACCTTTAGGCTGAACTCTGGCCATTCCCCCTCCCCCAAGCCCAGTTCTACAATAGGAAGTTAAATAAAAGCATAATAAAAGGTCCTGGAAAGCACAATGAGAAAGAGGGGATAAAGAGGGAAGAATGCCCCTCAGAATAAAAAGAAAAGAAAGAAAAAAACCTCCCTCTCACCAAAAACAAAAAGTAAACTACTTTCCCTGGCCCCACCCCCCCTTTCTTAATGCTGGGAATGACCCACTTTGACCTAGGTATATTAGAATAAAAATAAAGGTGAAAAGACTGGTTTTCCTTATGTGTTTGCATGAAAAGAATCACAGACACAGCCAACAGCTCACTCTAATGTCTTCTAAGAAATCATTTTCCGAAGCAGATTCTCCCACACTAGCTTCATTATAACTGATGCACCATTTAAAAAAAAATACTACTTATTTTGCCAATCTCTGCCCAAATCTGTCATCTAACTCTGCTCCCGAAATGCCCCCCACATCTTTTCGCTTTCAGTACACCCAAAGGCGCAGTGGATTCGGATCACCCACATGACCCACACCAGCTACAGAATGTAAGGGAATGTAAGGGGATGTACTGTAAAGGAATCCCCCCAGCAGCCAGGGCAGGATCAAGGGTGAACAGAACCTGAGCGCTCTTCTCAGACCTAATGACGTCAGGCTTTTCCTTTCAGTTAATCTACTAGGAGAGGAAGTTGAGGAGGGGACTTTGCGTCAAGACAAACTCTATGGATAAGCAGTTGGAGGACACACAAAACTTGGATGGTGAAGACCAAGGAAGAGGGCCAGTGCTCCAAGCTCCCCCCTGCCCACCACCCCTTCTCCCCCTTACCCCGCCCCCCAGAGTAGTCACTGGACTCCCTGCGTCCTCGGTCCTTGCTCCCTGAATACACCTGCCTTGGGTACAGAGTCCATTCTGACCCATTTTTCATCTCCTTAGGGCCCAGGATAGTGCCCAACCAAATCCTGGGAGAAATTTGAAATTGCTGGTTTGTTGGGTAATATTTTCAAACGCGCTCTGCCCTTGAAGTGTGGCACAGGGGGTTCTAACATACGGAATCGTGCTTTACAAGCACTCCAAGGGAAATTTACTACAGCGATTATGTTGCTAAGTGAAGAATGACCACTTAGCTAATCCATTTTGGATTGGATTTAATATATCAGGTTTGCCTAAAGCGAGATATAGTGACACCAGCTTGGCTTTCTATCAAGATAAATTTGGAGTAAGATATTTTGATTTAGGGTCATTTATTAAATTTCAGAACCTCCAGTTTCTTAGCACAAATTAGTGTGAGCAAGATAGATGGAAGTAAAGCAATTAAGTGTTTAGCAGTTGGCCTACTTTTCCATGTTAGGAGAGAGAGACCTCAAAATTGCCTAGAAATTTTTTCGTTATAGCTTTTTTTAATATTTTATTTATTTGAGGGGCGCCTGGGTGGCTCAGTGGGTTAAAGCCTCTGCCTTCGGCTCAGGTCATGATCCCAGGGTCCTGGGATCAAGCCCCACATCAGGCTCTCTGCTAAGCAAGGAGCCTGCTTCCTCCTCTCTCTCTGCCTGCCTCTCTGACTACTTGTGATTTCTGTCAAATAAATAAAATCTTTTAAAAAAAAAGATTTTATTTATTTGAGAGAGAGAGTAGATGAGAGAGAGCCCGCATGACCATGAGTTGGGGATGGGGGGGGCAGGGGGAAGAGCAGAGGGAGAGGGAGAAGCAGACTCCCCACTGCGTAGGAACCCTGATCCAGGGCTGGATCCTGGGACTCTGGGATCATGACCCAAACTGAAGGCAGATGCTTAACTGCCTGAGCCACCCAGGCACCCACAGTTATAGCTTTTAAAACTTTTTATTCCTGGGGCACCTGGGTGGCTCAGTGGGTTAAAGCCTCTGCCTTCAGGCCAGGTCATGATCTCAGGGTCCTGGGATGGAGCACCGAGTTGGGCTCTCTGCTCAGCAGGGAGCCTGCTTCCTCCTCTCTCTCTGCCTTCTCTCTGCCTACTTGTGATCTCTGTCAAATGAATAAATAAAATTCTTTTTATTTAATATATATTATAATATATATAATATTAAATATAATATATAAAATATAATAATAATATAATATATTATATAAAAGACCTTTTTATTCCTTTATTCTGAAATAGAAATATTCCCTTCTTTTAATATAGTTGTACTTTTCTTTAAAATTGTGCCCTACATTTTTCTGTCTTATACATCATGGCATTTTTATTATAAGCAGTATATATCACTTTAAAATTAATATTGATTTTGGTTACTGAAACTCATACGGACCCTGTTACAAAGGTACTCTGTTCTACCTCCCCCAGGAAGTTTTCTGACCACTGGACACCCACACTATGAATGGCACATCTGGGGGGTTATCGAAATCCTGACCACATACATGGCCCCATAGGGCTGCGAGGTGCTAAGCCGCTCACTATCCAAGATGCAGAGGCCAGGAAAGAGGTCTCTCCACCATCCAGCGGGGGACACAGGCCTATGTACCCGGGAGACCAGGTTCCAGATGGAGCATGAGTTTAGAAATCTCAATGATCTCATAATGTAACCTATGTAACCTCATAATGTAACCTCTTCCCCCAGCCCTCTTCGCAACTCTGCTTTGATCTCGGGCTTCAGTGTCCTCCCTGGTCAGGCCTGCATTGCCCAGAATCTTGTCCATTGAGAGAGAACCGCCCAGCCAACCCCACCCTGGATAGCTGATCAACCCTGATATCTGATCAGTATTTCTCCTCCTTTCACCATTCCCCAGGTGGTGTGTGCTCACCCTGCCCGCCTTCCTTCCGGAAGAATCCTGTTAGGCTGGTTTAGCCAGAATGCCCTTTTTGTCACTTTCCATCCCCTGATTCCCCCCGCCCCCACTCCATCCCGCTCCTGGCCTGCAAACCCCCACTTTTCCTTGCTGAATTTGAAATCCAGGCCAGTTCTAGACTGAGGTCTCTCTCCCCCTATTTGCAAGACTTCCTGAATACAATTGTTTTTACTGCCTTAATTCCTCTCAGGTTCCCTTGACACCTCCCCAGGCCTCACTCTGTTCCTCTGGAGAACGAGCTCATGACTATGAATAATAATAAATGACATAAGAACATATTAAGCTTAGGGGCACCTGGGTGGCTCAGTCAGTTAAGCATCTGCCTTTGGCTCAGGTCATGATCCCAGGGTCCTGGGATCAAGTCCCACATTAGGCTCCCTGCTCAGCAGGGAGCCTGCTTCTCCCTCTGCCTGCAGCTCCCTGTCCCTGTGCTCTCTCTCTGACAAATAAATAAATAAAAATTCTTAAAAAAAAAAAAAAAGAACCTATTAAGCTTAACTAGAGCCAAATCCTTAATAGCCACCCCCAAAATGCTACTTTTCTTATTCCTACTTCAACTATGCCTCCTAACACCCCAAAGGGGCCCGGTGCCAGACCTTAGTGCCCCGGACTGCAGGGCAGGGAGAAAGGCATTCAGAGCGGATGCATCACCTGCGAGGCCCCAAGACGACCCCACGTGAAGGACCCCCCTTAGGCCCGGTGACAGCATGAGCCTGCCCACAGGAAGCGGAATTTCCGACCCGCGACCCTGAGTTCTCAGGTGCTCTGCCCCGCCTCGGGGTCTCACACTCATCGCCTCAGAGGGAAGACAATACTAATAATCCATCTTGCACTGTGTATCTGAAGAGAAGGATCTATTTCATGTTTTAAAGGTCATTGAATATATAACAGCTAGATAGTTGAAGCAAAATACCATATTCATCAGTGAAATAGGAAAGTTTAGCAGCACTCATCTGTTCTCATTTTAAATTTACCACAGTATGTAAATGAGAGGATTTAAAAAAGCACCAAGCAAAAATCTGAGCTAGGTGCGAATGAAAAGCACAATCAGAAGCAAATTTGTGAGCCTGAAGTGCAGGAGTTTGCCAAATGGGCTGGTGCTTAGATTTTACTACTAATCTGAGTGTATGTAAAGCCAATAGAAAGATCCCAATTATTGTTAAATACCCAGAGTAGAAATTTGCTGCTAAACTGCTGTATAGTATCGGTCTCAGGTTGGCTTTTGTAAACATCTTATTGTACGTGCTGCCATGATCAGAGGAGCACCGCACACGAAGCTGAACTTTAAACACACAGTCCCAGCCACACGAAAAGAGTCTGAAGAAAACGAACGAAATACAATTGGGATTAGAGACAGAATGACCTGATTTTAGAAAGATTTTGCAGTAGTTGGGAGAATCTGCTTCCCCGGAAATAGCAGTTTTTCTACCCACTTAACATCTCAAAATACAATTGATGGCAAAATGAGACAACCTGACCGTTCTTCATGGGAGTTTTTGGGCTCAGAACATGTTCGCCGTATCAGACATTCACACCCTAACAGGGCACGGAGGTGGGGTTGTGACTTATGCTCTGGTAGGTCTTGGTGGGTCAACGGGTCACCTTGAGACATCAGCCCACTGTCTAAACAACACCCTGTCCGCTTTCTATGGGACAGACTGTCTTTGAAACCCAAAATGATCCATATGACATGAAGCCAAAGGGAAAGAGTGTTGTGTTCTCTAACCCAAGGGTGAGGAGTCGGGACGCCTGGGTTTTCATGCTAAGCTAATCCTGCAGACTTGGCCTGGGTCCCTGAGTCCAGCACACGTGTGGAATTTCGAGACGGAAAGGGCCGAGGGAACCACGGGGCCCAGGCTGAGGGACAAGGAGACATACCCCGACACGGGTACGGATCGAATGCTGCGCCATAGCCAGTTCTGCGACAAGACTGAGCAGAGAGCCCAGGCTAACTTCCCAGAGTCTCACGATGCCTGAGATTCCTTCCTCCTCTCTCAAGTTACATCAGGACCTTTATTCAACTCTGAAAAATGGGGATAGTAAAATAAATGTCTTCTCTACCTCCTAATGCTTCATCATTGGCCATGTCTCACACCTGCTGTCCTAGGCAGTAGGAGTCTGGTGGTGAGCGAGACAGACAAGTCCTCGTGGCCCCTATGCTCTAGGCAAGAAAAGGAAACAGAGTGATTATGGAAAATCCATGGTGGGTCAGGAACTCTCCAGCATTTTGAGGCTCTGACCAAGGATGGGACCTAGAATTTTGCCCGGCACACTGCAGGCACTCAACAACTAATGGGATCTGCTTCCCAGAAAAAGAAATGAATAAACATTAAATTTTGCATCCATTTTTGGAAGATTCACAGCCCATCTATGGATTTCAGCTCAAGAATTTCACTGCAGGGATGCCTGGGTGACTCAGTCAGTTGGGTGGCTGCCTTCAGCTCAGGTCATGGTCATGGGGTCCTAGGATTGAGCCCCATGTCAGGCTCCCTGCTCAGCGGGGAGTCTGCTTATCCGTCTCCCTCTGGCCCTCCCCACCCCATTCATGCTCGCTCTCTCAATAAATAAATAAAATCTTAAAAAAAAAAAAAACAAAACGAGGGAATTTTGTTGCAGAGGGAAAGGAGAAGAGGTCTATTAGGGTGATAAAGCCAGGGGAGGAGAAGGGCCTGAGAACCAGGAGGAAAACATGATGAAAACAGATCATTATAAGGCAAAGAAATAAGTGCTGGGACAAGAAGTCAAAAGGGCAAAATGGACAAATGGACAGAGGGAGCTAACCCCTCTTGGAAGGGTTTGGTCAGGGAGGGTTTCTGAGAAGAGAGAGAACCTGAGCAGAGCCTTTTCTTCAATTTTCTTTCTTTCTTTTTTTTTTTTTTTTTACTGTTTACATTTCCTTTTATAAAAATAACATGTACTCAGTGCAGAAAACTTAAAAATTCTTGGACAATGTGAAGAAAATACACCAGTGACCCCACTGCTTGGAAACAGCTAATGTAAACTATGACATTCCTACACAGGTGTGTAACAGGATGGAAAACCATTTATTCACTAGGTGTTTAGAAGAAATAACTTGATAATCTGAGGAGATTCCAGAGGGACTACTGAAGTTTTGTGCTCATCAGCTGGCCTCCTAAGAACGTTTCTCAAATGCTGGGTCATGGGCCACTAGAAGGTCATAAAATGAAAAATATGGATTGCAGTCTTATGAACTGTTTTATTAAACTTCCTTTTGCTCTGTGTGTGTGTATGTACAAGGCTGTAATGTTAACTTTCTCTTTTACTCGGGATCCAGGCTAGTTTGAATGTACGTGCATTTGAGGTAGTAGTCTCCATAAGAGAGGGGTAAGGAATTAGTGTCCCCAGAATGTGACAAAGCAAAGACTCTGAAAGTGATAGGAAGAGGGGAAGCCAGAGAGAAGACAAAGGTTCCTGAGTGGAAATACAGCCTAGAAGGGACTTCGAAAGCGAGAAGCGTATCAACGGAGACGGTCACGTTGTTTCTAAGGGATGTGTGGTGTAAGTGCTCACCATCTTCTTTCTTATAATATCCTCTACAGCAGCGTCCATGCCGACCAGTGCTTTGTGCATATGAAGTCTTCTGGAGAACTCAGAGAGATGCCGAGTTCCATATATGAGTTGGCAGAGAGCAGAAATTGAGTCCACATGTGTGGGATATAAAAGCTAGAGTGTGAAGAAGATATTTTGGGTATATATCTGTATCTATTTTTTGGCAAAAATGGAATCATATAAGATATACTACTTTTATCCTATTTCCCCTTGGAGATATGGAGATATTTTGAACATCTGTCATGTCAATAAATGCTTTTCTGCGAACAAGCAACGTTCTTGGCATTTTAGAATTCCATTGTGGGGAATTTACGTAAGCTGTTTATGTAACTGGTGTTCTAATGTTGGACATTTTGACTATTTAATATTTTTATTTGGTGATTTTCAATGCCCTTCTCTTAGAGATAAGACCACTCCTTAGAGTAGGACGGGCCGAGGAGAGGTATTTATACTTTTCGCTGTACTGTTTCTCTACTTAGTGTCTGCTCCATAAGGAGGCCCCTTTACCAGCACCAAGGACAGAGGCAGGCGGGCCCTTTACCAGCACCAAGGACAGAGGCAGGCATATGGTGGGTGTACTGTAGAGAGCAGGGAGCAGCCTGGCTGAGAGGTGAAGGAAACCTATACACTGGCCACGTTGGGAATCAGCTACAATCTCTCTTCTGATACAATTCTTGACACCTATTACCCGGGATTTAAAGTCCTTCTTGTTAAAACTACAAATCTAGTTTGAATAGTCACAGAAATATATGTAAATCTGAAAATAAACATTAGACTTGCTTTAGGGAAAATTTAAGCCAAACAGAAATATGACTAACATTTGTCATTTTAAGTCATTGGCTTAAGTCATCAGGCATCCCGCAGGTTCATTCCCAGGGATATAGAAATGTCACTGGAGGGGTACCCAGGTGGCTCAGTCAGTAAGCGCCTGACTCTTGATTTCAGCTCAGGTCATGATCTCAGGGTCATGAGATTGAGTCCCATTTCAGGCTCCGCACTGTGTGTGGAACCTGCTTAGGATTCTCTCTCTCTTCCTCTGCACCTCACCCACTTGTGCACACCCTCTGTCTTTAATAAAAATTATTTTTTTAAAAAAGTCATTGGGATTTAGACCAAAGAAACAGATACTAATATCATAGTTAGGAGGAAAATTACCTGATTCCTTTCTTCTCATCACTTCTCACATTCCATCAACTGCTAGCCAACTTTACCTCCTAAATATACCTCCAATCCATTGCCTCCCCTTCATCTCTACTGCAGGCACCAATCATTTCCCGTCTGCTTTCCCAGCCCTGTTTCACACTCTTCATTGGTTCCCCAATACCGACAGGACACAGAGACAGGTAGGTCCCCGCACGGACCTGCAGTGTATTCCTGCTTCCCACATTCCAACACTGCCCTGTGTGTCCTTTTCCGTGTGACATCACTTCTCTCTCCAGGTTTCCTCTCTGCCTAGCATGAGCCTTACCTCTAAAGTTAAATTTTGGGGGCGCCGGAGTGGTGCAGTCCATTAAGCATCCAACTCCTGGTTTCAGCTCAGGTTATGATCCCAGGGTCATGAGATTGAGCCCCACATGGGCTCACAGAGCCCCACTCTGTGCTCAGTGCGGGGTCTGCTTAGGACCTCTCTCTCTCCCCCTCTGTTGACACCCTGCCCTGAGCTCTCTAATAAATTTATTTTAGGGGCACTTGGGTGGCTCAGTGGGTTAAAGCCTCTGCCTTTGGCTCGGGTCAGGATCCCAGGATCCCGGGATTGAGCCCCGCATCGGGCTCTCTGCTCAGTGGGGAACCTGCTTCCTCCTCTCTCTCTGCCTGCCTCTCTGCAGGCTTGTGATCTCTGTCTGTCAAATAAATAAATAAATAAACACTTATTTTAAAATAAATAAATACAGTTCCGGTGTTTCTTCCTCCAGAAAGTCTTCCAACATCTCCCAGGCCGGGTTTGTGCCTCTCCTCAGCGGCCCTTTGTGAATACACACACCTCTTTGCTGAAGTCTTTACCATTTGGGGCCTGTGGGACTAGGGTGAGGGCTTTATACCTCTTTCTCCAGAGAACAGAGGTCAGCGACTATTTAATTTTGTAGCTCTCCATGGCCTGTGGTTCCTATCACGTAACAGGTATTCACTTTCCTGTGTCTGGTTTTTGTTGTTGTTGTTGTTGCTTTAGATGGACCAAACCATATTATAGCTTAAAGGATTAAAAAATGGTGAATAAAGCCAGATGAGTTCAAATCCCAACGGACTGGTGGAAAGAAACAAGGGCACACATGCAATCAGTATGTCGTAATACTAACCATTAGCTAACAGCATTTAAATGAAAACAACTTCAGTTCCTAGAGAATTATTCATTAATTCAATAGAGTTTTATACACTGGGACCTCGGAGATTGGGAACACGAGGTCACACTGAAGACTTCACAATCTGACAACAGGAAAGGATGTACAATGCCATGAGTGGGGCACTCCAAGAGCTGGAAAACAGAGCACTGTGAACAAGAGGGACTAAGTACCAAGGATTAAGGAGGGACAGTCCCTGGGGAGAGCTCAGATTTTTGGTGAGCCCACCCTTTCCAACCCTGCAAATCCTACCCCAAAAGCAGTTATCATGTGAGATATCTGGAGACAGGCCCAAGCACATCTTACAGCCTTTCCTTGGGGTCATCTGCTCTCCATGCTCAAGAGGGGGAGATCTGGAACCAAGATGGGAGCATGGACCCCAGGGGGAAGGGCCCTGCCTGGGCGGCTCACCTGCACTCGCTCAGACCTTCCTGTTCTGGCAAAAAGCCCAAGGAGTCCAGGAACCTCTGACCCAGCCAGGCCCAGCAGCTGAACACGGTGGCATCATTCAAAAGAAGAAATATAAATGCAATGCTAACGGCCTTATGTTTTAAGGGACATGTGGAAAAATGGGAGCACTTCCAGACACAGGTCACAGAAATGATTATTTTAAAGTGGGAGACATAACAGAAGTTAAGTGTATTTGGTTGGAGCAAGAAATGATGCTCTCTTTCCAAGGATCATCTTCCAAGGGCTGTTCTGCCTGGCCACAGAAGACAAGAAAAATGTTCCCCTGCCTTGATTCTATGTCATCTCCTTGGCCTGTGATACAGAACATGGGCATTATGTAAAATGTCAAATTTGGCTGATTAAAAAAAAAAAAAAAAGTGGGGGGGGGGCGCCTGGGTGGCTCAGTGGGTTAAAGCCTCTGCCTTCGGCTCAGGTCTTGGTCCCAGGGTCCTGGGATTGAGCCCCGCATCGGGCTCTCTGCTCAGCAGGGAGCCTGCTTCCCCCTCTCTCTCTGCCTGCCTCTCTGCCTACTTGTGATCTCTGTCTGTCAAATAAATAAATAAAATCTTTAAAAAAAAAAAGACTCTCACCAGATTTGCAAGTTAACAGTCAGTTTTTAATATATTAGGCCACTGGGGAAACCAAAAGCTTGGAAAAATATAGAACTCATTCCAAATGACTGCCGTAAAATTTGTAAAGTCGAAGGCGTTTCCATAACTGCTAACAACATTAACAAGCAGGTCCATTAACCATGACCTTCGAAGCTTAAGGACCAACTAATAACACAACGAGTAGTCCAATGGCCTGAACAGGGTGAGAAGCTGCTCTAGTTTCAGCGAGATCAAAGCACATTTCATGGCTGTGATTAATATTTATCGTGTGCTCACTGGATATACATCACTACACAATAAAAATTTAGATTTGCGTTATGTGATGACAGTAATTAGGCATACACATATTGAAGATTTTTTCCAAACATGAGGATATAGATAAGAGGTCGTAAAATATTTTTTTAAAAACTGGGGCGCCTGGGTGGCTCAGTGGGTTAAAGTCTGTCTTCAGCTCAGGTCATGATCTCGGGGTCCTGGGATCAAGCCCCGCATCCGGCTCTCCGCTCAGCAGGGAGCCTGCTTCCCCCCCTCTCTCTGCCTGCCTCCCTGCCTACTTGTGATCTCCTCTGTCAAATAAATAAATAAAATCTTAAAAAAAAAAAAAAAGTTGCACGTACACATCAAACTCTGTGTTTCGGCTCGTGATTGCCCCGTTCTTCAGTTGTGGCAGACTGAAAAAGGCGAGCTTGAAGATGCAAACCATTGCAAATTCACGGAGTGAGTGTCGCCCAAGTGCCTGGTATGGGGCTATATGCTTGAAACACAAAAACGACCGGCATATGGGTCCTGCTCTCAATCGGACATTCAAAGAATAATTAGGACGTCCTGGGCCCTTGATCAAAGTGCAGTTTGAACAAAGTATTGAGGAACGCAGAGGGTGGGCTGGGGAAGGCTTCCCTGAAAAGATGGCAGCTGACCTGATTCTTGAGAAACAAGAGGTCTTGAGGCCGAGAAGGGAAAGTTCCCAGATTTCAGGCAACATAGGCCAGAACATCCAGCCTGTGTGTTCTGGAAGCCCAGGGCTCATTCCGAAGCCCGCCGCAGGTCTCTGCTGCCACAGTCAGCGTTGCCACAGTCCAGACTTACGTCAGGAGCACATGTATAAACACCGAATGAACAAATTAATGACACTCACACACGCCTTCTTTCTGTAGATACTCAGAAATGACTCTAGAGCCCCAATAGAAGGAAGAACATAAACCAAAAATCCCTTTGGAGAGCCTGCGAATGGAGAGAAAAACATATGTTTCCTCTCCTTGCCCATCTACAGCCACCCGGGTGGTCATGGAGAGGCCCCGGCCCGTCTGTCAAGGCGGACCTGTTTCTCCTGAAATCCATTCCACGACACAGTCTCAGGTGCCTGGAGTCCCCACAGCTCGGAGCTCACGGCCAGCAAGGCAGATCTGGTAGTGGGCAAGGCCTGCATGTGTGCCGGCTGAGAGCAGCTCGTCCTGCCTGTGAGGTAGGGCACAGGGCTGGCCGTGACATCGCGCTGTAGGGTCTAAACCAACTGCAGTGACGATAAAGACCAGGGCTAGTTCTGTGCAATGAAGGGATGAAAGATGATCACAGAGCTGCGAGGAACCATGCGGTCCTCAGGGAGGTGCTGCAGCGTCATTTCCATGCCAGATGGGTGACCTGTCTCTAAACTCAGCCCCATGGGGCGGCTTGGAACCCTTCGTGCCATGGCCTTACCTCTTAGCTGCAAAATTTTCAATGTTTACCAATGTTCTTCTTTATATTATTATTTCAAGGAAAGCCCACTTCAACTTTACAAAGAATCAATCATTGCTAAGATGTATCAAGGCTTTCATATGCTAATGCATGCTTTCCCCCCAAAGAGAAGGTGTAGTTTATGCACTATGTCCCACAGTAAATCCTGTATTGCTTTCTTCGAAGAACATTTTGTGAAACTGATTGTTCATGAAATCCATATGGAAAGACGCTGCCCCATCCCTCTGGCCACAACAGATGTAGCAAGAGGGTGAAGAGGCAGCTATAATGCGTTTGTGTGTGTGTGTGTGTGTGTGTGTGTGTGTAGCAGTTGTGTACTCTAATCATCTTGGCAAATACTATGACCTAATTAAGAAAGGAAAACGAATGGATGCTTGGATCACAAAACAATGATAAAAAGTGGAAAGATTTCACTCTCCCGATGGAGACAGGTTAGTTCATTACTTGTTGATTTCTCCATTCATTAGCGTTCTAGGAATGGGACTTAATGCATTCATAGCACTCTTTAAAAAGCAGGCATGGGTTCTCAATTCAAGAATTTATTTTAACCTGTTTGGAGACCATTTGCATTTTCAGCAGCCCGACCTCCTAAGAAATCACTCCTTCTAGGATTTCATGCAAGGAAGAGATCAGCTCCCTAAAGAAAGCAGGGCTGCAGCACCCCCTGCCCACCACCGCCCCCATCCCGAACTGAGTAGCAGGTCACTCGCAGCAAATCTGTGGGCCAGCGGTGAATCTCTAGGCTGAACAGTGGCCACAGCTTTGAAGTTGGCTTCCTGTAAGAACGTTCCACTGGCCCAGCTTCTGGGTGGTGTGACGCTGCTCTTCTTAACCCAGGGGAAGAGAAAGCAAAAAGGGGACAGAGAAAGCTCCCTTTCTTCTGCCTCCAAGTTGGCTGCCTCCTTTCCGGTGCAAACGGAAGAAAAAGTGTGCATGGGGAGTGCACTGCAGAGTCGTCTTCTGAACCGAGTTCCTATTTTGCACATTTTCATTTGTTTGACTCCAGTGGTTCCCTCCCTTAAAGTAGAGCGGCAGCTCTCTCAAGGACAGCCACTTAGCCTGATCATCTAGTGAGCCAACACTGTCCTTTGTTCTCTAGTAAAGGTACTGAATGAAGAACAGGGCACACTCAGTGCTTTCGGCGGCCAATCCCCACTACCCCTGAGCCTGGTTCTGCTGCTTACACGAGCATGACTTAATGTTTGGTGAACTCAGAGATATGATTGTTAAAAAAAAGAGTTTGCTGATTCAATGAAAACAAAGTGGAATGATTTACAAAGAATCAACAAAGCAGAGGTGTTTTTTTGTTTGTTTTTTGTTGTTTTTTTTTTTTAAAGTTCGTCAAGTTAAGCATGCATGAGATAATCATAAAAAAGACTTGGCAGGGGTGGGTGGCCCTGGGTGGCTCAGTTGGTTAAGTGGCTGCCTTTGGCTCGGGTCATAATCCTAGGGTCCTGGGATCAAACCCTGCATTGGACTCCCTGCTCAGCGGAGAGCCTGCTTCCCCCTCTCCCTCTGCCTCTGCCTGCCGCTCTGCCGACTTGTGCTGTCTATCTCTCTGTCAAATAAATAAAATCTTAAAAAAAAAAAAAAAGACTTGGCGGGAGAGGGTCATTGAAACAGCAAATTCTGCAGGGAGCCTGCCGCCCAAGTGCCTTATGTCCTTGGCTGGTTTAGAGAAATCAAAATTGGATGTGTCAAAAGATGAATTTTGGTGGGGTGTACCCAGAAAAAAATGATGTGGCACAGCAAATCGGGTGATCCGTACATAAAGAAAATGTCTCAGCCCAACACAGAGATCACTTGTTACGATTTCCTGACCTTTGGATTAACCATCCAACTTCCGGTCTCGAGCTTCCTGGGTTAGCCGGCTTTCCCAAACGTCTGTTCACCCGCATGTACTATTTCACTTTTGATGATCAATTCTAGCCCACCTCCCTCCTTCTGGAAACCGATAAATCAGTGAGTGAGTTCGGCAGAAAACACTAGAGCAGCAGTCAGAAATCACAGATTCCAGTCAATCCCCGAACCTTCCGTCTCCGGGCCTGCCTCCTTACCCAGAAACTTGTCTGCTGTGGGGAGGGATGGAGGGTGAAAGGCAGACGCTAAGACCAGGGGGTCACGCTCATCTCTCAGGTGTCTCTACGTCTTTAAAATGCCATTCTGTGCAGTTCAGCTCACAGAAGACACACATGTGTTCCCAAAGACATTCAGTCATCTTTATTTGGATTTCAAAATAAAAATATTCGGAAAATATATACAAATTTGTTGTGAATGTCAAGAGTAAGCAAATGTACTTGAGAAAGGTAATATTATTCCGAAATTTTTGCCACAGAGAATAAAATGGGAAGTGATATATATTCTTCCAATATAAAAATACAAACTTAGATGTATAAGCATACCATATGTGTGCACACGTGTGTGCATATTTATATAATGATTCAAATGCGATTTAAGTTACCCGCATAAAATTGATCACTTGTATCCTTATGACTTGCGAATGGGAAAAAAGTCTAAGATGCCACATCTCCAGTGTCCAGGCTTCCTACGATAAACTTTTGGAAGGAGCTATACTTACTAATTTAGAGTTCCAAAGTGGACTGCAAAGCTTTAATTCTGGGAATAGCAGTGACCAAAAATTTTTGGAATATTTTCCAGCATCAATTTTAATTTTACAAGTACGAAACTACAAACAACTCCTGACTGGAGAAGATCAACCGCTCAAAGACACAAACGCCGCCTTCGTTACAATCCGAGTTCTGCAACAGAGCTACAACGAAAAATTACACTCAAGATTCAAGTTAAGTCACCACTGACTTTGACAGCAACGAGGCTTGTCAAAAATTCGTGCTTGCAGGTAAGATGGGAATTATCAGAGAGCCCTAATACTGTTTTGATATTTCTTTCATTTCATCAGGATGGTTGGTACCTGAGTTACTCTTGGTGCCATAAAAATTAGACACAAAGAGTAGACTACGCTGTACAAAGCCAGGAGATTTAAGGGGAACACCCACCCTGTTTTGAAATGACCATTTGCCACTTGCGAGTGGGAAAAGTAACTGTAATATTCCGCTTATAGGCTGCCTGAGAGTAGAGTCTATATCAATTTCAAGTTTTCTTTTATGATTCAGCTATTCCAAGAGTCTGAAAATATTTCATTAAAAATTAATGTGTTACCCACACAAATGGCAAATATTGAAAAATGGGAATATAAATACAAACTAATAAAAATAGTAAGTCTACTAATACTGAAGAGGAAGGAAGACAGGAGGGGGAGGCGAGCATGTGAAAGGGAGAGAGATTTTAAACATCCGGTTTCTATTCTGGACCGTTTATAGAAACAGACAGACACAGCACGCGGAAGCCAAATATATTCTCGGGCTCTGACAGGATTTGTTTTCTATCTTGTCATTATTCCTACTCTATGCTTCCTAATACTGTTTCTCCAGGGCTCTGGATCTCCCGACCGACCTGACCAGTCTTACTCGGAGCTTGCACACACGGGAGCTGCAGAGGGCTGGGCACGCTCCTGGAGCCCGGCTGCCCGGTGGGCTGATTCCCTGCAGTTTGCGGCTCTCCCAGGAACCACTCCGGCACGGAGGCTCAGGGCCCGTTAGCGCATCCCCGCCTCCCCCATCCCAGCCCGGTGATTCCTTCCCAGAGCCCTCTGGATGATTGTCTAAGGCTGGAGCACAGGATCCCGGGTCTATCGCGCAGAGGTAGGGAAGGATCCCTGGTCCAAGAAGACAGGCACAAAGGTAACACATCCACTCAACTTGCATCCTCTTTGCTTGCTCTTCCTAGAAGAGTGACTTCACGTCCAACAGCAAGCAAGGACCTACCTTATTCCATTTCAGCCCTCGCAATTTAAATACCATTGAGAGAAAGTCACATTGCTTACTAAACAGGCAGCCACGGACACACACTTGTGTGTGTATATCAGAATAACACACAATAGGGTTCTCCTATACCAAAGATAATGAGGGGACTATTTTGAAAATATGAAAGATTTGTTTATGCAGACTAGAAAAACATCCCTTTGCATCAAAATAAGTGTCCCTCTTTATTGCACACTCATTATTTTCTATAGAATTTAAATTGTACATGAAAGTATAATTGTGCCTTGTTTAATGTAAATTGATTGTCTCAATTATTGGGAAAGGATCTGAATTTTAATGGACTACTTTGCTGGAGATGTGCCAGGCAAATCAGCAAAAACTCTAATAGCTCTAACTGTGGAGGTACACAGCCGAACAGTCAGATAAGTCAGGAAAGATGGTGGTTCCAGAATCGATCCTAAAGTGGTCCGGAGGGGTTAGGAAGCTTTTCTCCATGCACAAGAAATCAGCTGTTAACTTTCCATCTTAAAAGATCCTGTGACCATGAGCCTATGATTTGGTTTCTCACTTTGAAAAAATGGTAAGATCCACCTCTTAGAACAAAGGACTTTTGTGGTTATACTTTTTTTTTTTCTTTCCCTTAACAGTCTTCCTTGCTACAAATTAGGTTATCTGTGAAAATCAGGGCTTTTCTCCGAAGGTGGAACAGACATAAAATCTAGTAGCCCCGTGTCACCCAGGCCCTGAGACACACTTGCAGATGATACTTCAGGGTCTGAGGGCAGCCACCCTAGGAAGCTGGCTGCAGACACATCCCAGCAGATGGCCACCATAGTTACGGCCTGACCTATCTCCTTTCTTTTAATAAATCCAGGATCTACGAAGTCCAGCAATCTCCCGCACACTTACGATCATGGCCAGAGCAGACCTCCGCCGTTTGGCTACCCAGATGGTTGCAACATTGCTACAGTTAAATTATAACCAGCGATGCCTGAGGTATACAGACACATCTGCCCGAAACTGACAGTCTCCTGCGATCTTTTCCTCAAAGCCGCAGCCTCTAGAAGCAGGTGGGAAAATCACCTCTGGTCAGAGGAGGACGAACTACACAGCCAAGTTTATACCTCAGCTATGAACCTTCAGGAATTTAACTGCTCTCTGAGATATTTGGGGCACTGAAAATACGACGTTTTAATCAGTTCACTCTTGAGAGAGCCTCTTTTTGCAATGGAAAACTGGAAGGGTTAATCTAGACACACATACAGATGTTAATGTATGGGGTAGAGATTCAGATTTGGGACAGTGAATACAAATTTCTTCTCCTATTCATTAATCTTTCCTGAATGAATGTCTACGATGCTCAAGAAGCAAGCTGAATACAAGGCATTTCTTTTTATAACCGAGTCCAGAAAGAGCCATAAATTATGGCCAACTGTAGTTTTGACTGAGTTCTCCCTAAACGCTGATCGGGCTTGCAAAAAGCAACCTCATTAAGAGAGTTCACTGTTTACATGTCCTATAACTTTTCCCCCTCCCTTCCTTCCTTCCTTCCTTCCTACCTTCCTTCCTTCCTTTTTTATGAACATAGAGTTTCCTGGCAACCAGATGTTTGATTAACATTCTACATTTCAGGGGCACCTGGGTGGCTCAGAAGTGTGACTCTTGATCTAGGCTTGAGTCTTGATCTCAGGGTCGTGACTTCAAGCCCCACTTTGGGCTCCATGGTGGGTGGGAGCCTACTTCAAAAAAAATTCTATGATTTGTAATTAGTAAGGCTCAGATTTTGGATAGTACACCCCAACAGGATGAATTTTAATAAAATGCCACACCCAAGGCACATCATTTCACTGTAGGAGTACACAATCTGCCCCAAGTGGGTATCTAGAAATAAAGAACCAAAGCAAAGCAACAGAACCATCACAGGAGAGAGGGGAAAAAATGTAAAGGTGAGAGGAGGACCAGACAAAGATGGGGAAGGACTGAAAGCGGCAGGTGAGTAGCCCTGGCTGGTGGGACAGCAGGGGCAGGTCTGGCCTCTTTGATACCCATACTCCCCTCCGCCCCCACCTACAGTGGCCTCGCTGAGCCTCACTTAGCAGCCAGAGTCAGTTGTCCATCAGCTAGACGGACGTCTCCTTTCTCCTTTGTCTAGCATATAAATGCATTCAAATTTGCATTTATTGGGAAAGAGTGACTCTAAGGCTGCTTTTCTGTATTTCTATAAAATCCCTTTAAAATACCTGCTCTTTTGGGGCACTTGGGGGGCTCAGTCAGTGAAGCATCTGCCTTCAGCTCAGGTCATGATCCCAGGGTCCTGGGATCGAGCCCTGCATGGGGGCTCTCTGCTCACTGGGGAGTCTGCTTCCCCCTCTGCCTCTGCCCTACCCCCCCCTTCCACACTCCCCTTGTGCTCTCTCTCTCAAGTACATGAATTTAAAAAACAAAATCTTCAAAATACCTGCTCTTTAAACTGTTGCATGCTTTTCATGGATGATGAGAAGAAAATGGCTCTGCTCATGTTCACACACACACACACACACACACACATGCACACACACATTCGAGGACTGTAGCAATTTTTTAAACCAATTAGTTTCTAGAAAACGAAAGCCCAGAAAATATCACTGTATATCATCAGGATATCATCCCCAAATGGCTCTCTTTAATCTGTTAAATTGTCACGGCCAGCCGTCTGCATGTTATCTGGGGCGAGAACGTTGCATCAAACCGCTTCCCACCCCACCCCCACAATGTACAAGTTCACTAAACAGAGGAAAACACTTTAAAAGGTCCAAAGGCATTGTTCCTGGTGGAATCACCTCAGAATTTTGCCCAAAATTACCAAAGAAACACTAAAAACATTCATCATGTTCCAGATTCTAGATTTCAGGCTTTTGTGTCACGTTAGAGAGCACCAAAGCACCGTGCTCAAAGGGTCGCCCGTGCACAAGGCTTGGCTGTCCCACCTGCCAGGCTGAGAGCCCCCGGGCTGCCCAGCGGGCTCCCCGACCCCCGAAACTGAACTGCCCTCCCCAAGTCAGCGGAAAAGCTCTGCCTGCGAACAAAACCCCACAAAAGCAGCCAAAAGCGGAGTATTTCCCAAGAAGAAGTGAGATCTGGCAGATCCTATTCAGTTTCAAAGGGAGACCAGCTTTTTTTTGTTTTCCCTTTCCTTTGATTTATTTTTCATTGCATGATGATACACTATTTCATTTGAATTGCAAAATAAGACCCAGGAATGAGTTATTTTATTTAATGAAAACATGGACCACAGCAGCGGACTCGAAGCTCCTTTTGGTCTCCCAACAACCCGAGGAGGTGGGGACCTTTCCTCCCTCCTGTTATGGATGAGGAAGCTGAGTCACTGAGAGAGGAGTGACTTGCCCGGGAGACGAGTGACAGCCTGTTCAGTGCTGGGGCTGGGATTAGAACCTGGGCAGAAGGCTTCAGAAACTGCATGTTCTTAACCACTATGCACCATATGCTATATTGGTAATTAAAAAATCTTTTCAAAAGCTCATTTAGGCTGGCTGTAACAGGTGGGGGGTGGGAGGTCTCTAAGGCACATTAGCCTGAAGAGCCCCTAGCAGAGAATCTGGGACTCTTAGATGTCACACTGTCACTCCCGGGTGCAGAATGGGAAAAATGTACCGAGGAGCTTTGGAGCTCGGGACTCAGTGGGTCCTGAGTCCAGGCCCAGCTTGGATGCGGCTGGCTGGGGCCACTCTGGGAGACGCTGCGGTGTACTGGGGGAAGGTGTAGGCTCTGGCCTCAGATGGCCCAGCATTCCCTAGACTGGCCCTGCCAGCAGCATCAGCTCAGCGAAAATGGTGACCATGGTATATCACATAACCTCTCAGACCCTGTCTGCCCCTCTAAAAAACAGAAGACGAGAACACTATCTTAACAGTATTGATCTAATAGTCACATTCCACATGGGCTCTCTGCTGAAGATTCTTTCATTATAAAACTGAAGTCTTGTGCCAGAGACCAGCAAGTCCCGGCTCCCTCACAAACACCGATTCCATGACGCCATGATGGGTAAGACGGTTGACTGAATAATAATGCTTTCCCCCCCACCCCTGCCAATTTTTATACCTAAGATCTGATTTGATCCTCATACCTATTCCACATGGTCTCTGATCCCCATTCCATGGATAAGGAAGTTGAGCTCCAAAGAGTTTATCTGGCCTGTCTAAAATCCTAGGTTGGCAGGTAACATCAACCCTGAGCTTCCGCTCTCTAGCTAGTGTTCTCTCATTATAATTTGTTGTTTCCACAGAAGACGTGATGCCTTTTGGCAATAAGCTTACAGATTAATGGAGAAAGTGAAAGACTGGGAAAGACAGAAATCAATACTGATGACCCTCTCGGTCTACCACCCGAGTCACACTGCCCACACCTCAAGTCATGGGCTCCTCCTGTCCCTTGGGAGTTAAATGCCATGCCCAATCCTAGAATTCAGGATTTGGCTTCTGAAGCAGGTGCTGAAAGGACTGGCTAATGAAGTCTAAAGGGCAGGTAAATTCTCTCACATGGGGAAAATTCTGGAATCTGGGCAGATGAAATCCCTCTCTTTTCCTCCCTCCAGTAGACCATGTGGATGCAGTTTCTTTGTAACAGGCTTATCCAGAAAGATCTCTGTGGTTGTGTCTCTGGGGCTTATCATGAAACAGTCAGCAGTACGATAACACATCGTGCTACACTATTCTCCATTCTTCTTGCCTCGCCTTCCTTTCCCTCACTCTTGCTGCCCTGGGACTGAAGCCAAAACAAACATTCACTGTTAATTCTTGCTCAGGTTCTAAGACAAAGGAAATGAAAGGATTGGCCAAATCATCTCGGAGCTCACCCACTTGGGTAGTTAACATATCTAAAAATGGACAGAGAAAGATGCACACCAGAGGAATATGTCATAGACATGGAAGTAGTCTGGTAACACAAAGAAATAACTGGTGAAAGGAATCAATGAGCTCGGGACCTAGAAATAAGCTACTCCAGGAAAGATGGGAAATGCCGAGCAGACAGCAATCAGGGGTCTGCTGTGGCTGAGCAAGTAGGAGGTAGACATTACCCTGTTCACAAGGTTAACATCACAGAACTGTCTCTCCCTGCTGAGAAGCCTTCAAAGGCTTCCCTCTCCAGTGCTTAGAATAAACTCCAGGCTTAGTTTTACATGATTCAAGAGAAAGACTCTTCCAGACCTAACTGCTGAAGGTCTACCTCCTCTTAGGATGTAGGGAGCCACAAATGAACATAACTCTTACCTTAACAAGGAGAAAGAAGTTAGACAATCGACAAAACCATAATTTTCCTTGAGCCAATCAGAGCCAATCAGATTGCAAGATAACTCGATAAAGGTCCTGGGGGAAGGTGAGAAGCAAAATCTATCTTCCCCTGGAGGTGGGTGAAACTTTGTGCACCTGGCCCGAGGAACAGATACATTTTTAATGAGGGAGGGATGGAAGCAAAATCCATCAGTGGTGTGTTTGGCAAAAGTTTGAAATGCAGCTCTCATGGGGCAAAGAGGTCCTGTTTCATGATGTCTGCCAGTTTCTCTGACATGAATCCTTCTGCCATGGTCAATTTAAAACTACCAGCATGATGCTGAATGCCCCATATGTTTCAAAAAATTTAGTACATCAGCTCTAGCATACAACTGCATTGGACCCTGAGGAAGCAGGACAAGGTCCTGTCCCCACCCCATCATAAGCCATGATGACAGTCAAACAAACAAACAAAAAAGCATCAGAATTAAAAAATACATTTGATGGGCCTACTGACAGAATGAACTCAACAGAGGGGGGAATCATTAAGTCCAAAGACTGGCCAATAGAGAGGATCCAAAGTGAACCACAAAGAAGAGAGAAAGGAGTTGGGGTGAGGGGGCAGTGCAAGAAACAGTGCACCGAGAGCTGTGGGACAAGCTCAGAAGGTCTAACCGACGTCTAAGTGGGGGCCTGGAAGGAGCAGAGACAGGAAGTGAACGGGAAGATCTGACCCCTGCTTATTGCCCTCATTTCATCTACTCTTCAATCTCACATTCGATTTTAAAGCCATGGTTCTTGAAGAGACCGTGTTCTCCTTGACCCCTGGGACCTTTAAACATGTACTTCTTTCTCTCTGTGAAGATCACTTCTACTTCTTGTCAGGATTCAGTTAGGAATCATTTCCCTAAGGAACAGTACCTTGTCCCTCCGAACCTGGGTGAGGTGCCAGTCTGATGTGCCCCCCGAGCATCCTCAGTGACTCGCACGAGAGCAGAGGATTTGACTGTGATCACCACGTGCTTCCCTTGTGGGTCTGGAAGCTCCGTAAGGGTAGAGATCATGGCCATTTGCTTTTCAATGCTCAATGCGTAACAAATGTTAATAAATATTAGGATATATTAATAAGCTAGAGGATACCACAGAGAGCTCAAGCCAGGCAATCCAGTATAGCTTTTTCACATTGAACATGCCATGTTTTAAAATTATAGTTTGCGGCAGAGCAACAAACATGACTGCAGAAATGAAAAACAAATCCTTTTTAACTTAAAAGCACTAAATTAAATTTTAAATCATAAGGGTTAAGATCATGAAAATGCTAATCAGAACTTCTCAAATCTACCTAAACAATAAAACCAGAGAGAGAAATCTGGCTTTAAAGAGTGAAATCACTCACAGTGGTTTATGTGGGATTTATGGAAGAAATGTTTAGGGATTTTAAGCACGGAAATATACTTTCTGTCCTCGAATGTAAGAACAGAAATTTGCCGGCCCTTTTTAGCAAAAGCTCTGTCCAAGGAGTGTCCAATGCCCATCACCTCTAGTGGTTGCTGGTATAATTTGAATATATGCTTAGTATTTATTTTTAATGGAATATTTTTCATTATCCGACTTAATTGTGGAAAAATAAAAAATAATAAACATTATAAGAATATTAAGACTAGATGGTAATAGTTGGTTTCCTAAAATATCCGTCCCTAAAAACGCATTAGCTGTTTCCTCCTACTTTATGTTCTTAAGAGTTTTTTTCTTTTTAAATTTTGAAATATTATAACAACTCCCCTCTGAGGAATAGAAGTTAAAATCTGTTAGCTTTTGTTTGTGTCCCTCACTCCCAACTATGCTGAAAAGATGACGTTTTTAACCAAGCAGGTGAATGCGTCACTCTTGAAATTTAATCCGGGGCTCGTAATAAAACTTTCACCACTGAACAGAGGACATATACACATAAACACACACAGTCACGTACTCGCAGACACTTAGATTACCTTAGGCCTTTCCCAAGTATGGTCCAAAATGTTGTTCCACAAATCAGCTGTAGGAAATTCGGAAGGAGTGTTCCCAAAGAAATAATGTTACGTAAACATGGTGTTCTGTTTCACAGACCAGCTCGTGAGAGCCCGTTTAACCCATAATGTAAATAAACTAGCTTCTAGAATGTTAGCCTCTGAAGTGTGATCCCATCACACCTCCAGGATCTGGAACAGAGCCTGGCACGTGTTAATGGGCTGATAAGTATGTTGAATGAAGGATATTGACTGAATAATAGTGTGAAAGATTTGTCGAGCACGAAGTCTGTGGCAGGCACTGTTTTCTAAAGAGTTTTCATGGATTATCTTAGGCAATTATCACATCCCTCTAAGGTTGCATTTTTTAGACAGACAAAGGGAGGAAGTGAGGATGATGAAATGTAAGATTTAAGGAATTTGCTCACGACCACATGGCTGGGAAGTGGTAAAGTAGGAAAACCCAGAGAGCCTGGTTCTAGGGTGCACGTTCCTAAGGACTATACATGGTCTCTTTACTAAAGTTCCAGGTCTTACTAGCAAGGAACTAGAACCTGAAGGCAGCTTAAAGCATAAGGGCGGGGATGTCTGTCTGCTCGTCCAGTGGTTTATCCAAAGCACATGCCTCGTAACACTTGATAAATATTTGATGAATACGTGAAAGGAAGTCTTCTTCCCTCTTGGACAGCAGGGCTATTCCAGAAAGAAGTGGTGAATTATATTAAAACGCCTTTGGCACTTTCCTTACTTTCTCTCATTGAGTATCTTTCCCTTTAATCTACTCTCCGGTGAACAGTTTGCGTTGCTCCAGCTGCAAAGTCTGGACGGGCTGCTGTAATAACTTCTCACCCACTCCCGGATCAGAATTCTAGTTCCTGCAGTTAGAACCTGCTCTGTCATCAGGAGGAAAGCAATCTGACTTCAGGTCTTCCCATTAAAGTGTAACCGAACCTGGCTTCTAGTCCTCTTAGGGACTTGTCAATAATACATGGAATGATTGGATTTTAAAGGGTTTGCTTGTTAACCCCAATTGGCTTATAATCTTGGTATAATTTGGGGGGAAAAGGTCAAACTTTCTAAGCTTTTCCTGGTTTTTGTAGCTTCCTCCTTCCCTGTACACAACGCTCTCACAGGATTTGTCCTGAGAGCCCTGAGGGGAGGCAGCCTACCCGATCCCCACACTTCCATGGTCTGGTAACATGAAAGCTCAAGATAACCAAGAAGCATTTCAAAAGAAACAAGTTGCAACGAGCTTCTTTCCTAGTAACATATGGATTACTTATCATCTTCTATAATTTTATATTACAAAATAAGGGCACATAAATCTAAAATAACATAGCAATTGTGTGAATTTACTTTTAATAGTATGTTGCCGGTTATCCAAAAATGCAGATTCTGAGTGTGTCTGGGTGGCTCAACTGGTTGAGCCTCAGACTTGATTTCAGATCAGGCCACGGTCTCAGGGTTGTGAGAGGGGCCCCGCATCCCGGCTCTGCGCTGGGCGGATGTGGAGCCTGCTAAAGGTTCTCTCTCTCCCTCTTCCCCCGCCCCTCCTTGGACCCCTCCCACGAATGTGTGTTGTCCACATGCACTCTCTCTCTCTCTCTCCAACGAAACACCAAATTCCCAGGCAGCAGATCACTAAGGAGTGCCTCTCTAAAGCATATTTGTGGGGGCAGGGGAAGACAGGAGGTAGGGATTATGTATACATTTGCTTTAGCAAAAGACATTCCGAGGACTCACTTGTGAATTACAATTCACACAGGACTCGAAACACAGTTACTGAGAAACCGATATGTTGCTGAAACAAGTATTCAATATTGTACTCCTAAGAGGCTGACAAAACAAGGTAGGACACATGAAATTAATGACCAGAAAGCTAAAATGTAAGGGCATTTTATAATTAAAAGAATAGCAGCATTAAAAACCCAGATGACCTCAGTACAACAGAGAAGAGGCAGTAATAACTCAATGTCCTTCAGCCCCCAAATCATGGGAAGTCAAACCGCTGGAGCTCGGGCAGGATCAGGGGAGACTGGTGAGAGGAGGAAGCCAGTGGAATGCTGCGTTAGCATTCTCAGCAAATTACTGATTTACTGATTCTCCATAAATCACGACGCAGAGCACTTTGGTTTATACTTTGATTACTCTTCTAAATGAGGGAAGATCAACTCAAAACATTTCCTCAGGGACAGGGAAAGTTTGAGGACTATACACCCAAATCTAGCATCAACAGACGTTTGGTTTACATAAATTAGGGAGAACAAGAGATCAAACACACACTCCAGGGCAACCAAGTCTTGCCCAGGCTGCCAACGGAGGCCAGCCCCCAGGATACCTCTTTCTTGCCTATGGGGCTTCTGGAGGTACAAGAGCGGCAGGAGGGACCTCCCAGGAGATGGTGGGTGATATCACAGCTACTCTGGAGCCCCATCAGCCCAAACAGAAAGGGAGCCTGCAACCAGGGGAGAGAGGTAGACCCTTTTCATCTTTGTGTCTCCCTCCCCTCCAGCCTAGAGCGGTGACTGCACCAAATGGATGTCCGATAGAGAACAGACCAATTCTGGCCTTAGCTCCCTTTACCAGCACTCCATCTAGAAAGCTGAATTTATTAGCTCATGTCCTCTCAAGCCACTGCTGAGAAGCATGAAATGACCCTCTTCTAGTCCAGAATTCCTCCTGGCTCAAGCTTGGTCTCTCCTCTACTCTGTCTGATTCATCTGATTCTCAAAGTCTTTCACAGAAATACAAACCTTTATGAATCCCCTTAGGGATCAGCTAAATTATTTCATAGTTTTTACAGGATATGATTAAGAGGATATTTAAAGGAACAAATTTTATTTGAAATAGGTATACCTTTAAATTTTTTAATATAAAGTTTATTTATAAAGCAATTTTCCTGAACCTGAAATTATTCTAAAAGATAAAATCTATTAAAAAATATGATGGGGGGGTGTCTGGGTAGCATAGTCGGTTGGGTGCCCGACTCTTGGCTTCAGCTCAGGTTGTGATCTCAGGGATGTGAGATTGAGACCCACGTCCGGCTCTGAGCTCAGCATGGAGTCTGCGTGAGAGTCTCTCCTTCTCCCCCCACCCTAAAATAAATAAATAAATCTTTAAAAATTATATGATGAGAAACAGGGTATTCACATGGTCCCTAACTATCTCCCCACGAGGCACTTGATAACTTCTCTTGAGCAGAGAGATCTGACGGATGCCACCTTGACCAAGCGATCAAACTCAACACCACCAGTGATAAGACACAGTGACGGCTTGTCCCCCTCAGTGAGGCGCACTGAGAGGGAGACAACGCTGTGGGATTCCTACCCAAAATGCCCGACCTCTGCCTAACCACGAGGAGGCCTCAGACAAACCAAGAGAGAGCCACTCTACAAACCATGGAGCAGTTGTCATCAAAAGTGATGAACTATCACAGGTCAGGTTTCGCCCACTGAGAGAAATTAAGTGTCTAAAGACAACTAAAGAGAAATGGGAACTAAACTGCAACACGGAATCTTGAACTAGAACTAGAATATTAGGGGAGAGCTAGTGAAATCCTTATAAGGTCTAGAGATGGGCTCCTAGCATTGCATCGATGTGAATTTCCTAGGTCAGATCAGTGTATTATGGTTATGTAAGATGCTAACTCACATTGTGCGTGGCTGGGCGAAGGGCATATGGGAACTCTCAGTTGTTTTTGTAACTTTTCTAGAAGTCAAATTATTTCAAAATAAAGAGCTAAAAAAAATTAATTTTCCAATGTAACCAATAATGCCAGCTATGTCACTTACATAAATTAAATACTTAATGAATAAATTATATAAGAAAAAAGACACAATTGGCCAATAACATAGTATGGTTTAGGAACAAAATGTGCTCTATAATGTCAATTTGAAGTTAAATTGATGTGTTAGAATAAAAAACATATAAAAATAGCTTCGTGATACTTTTTGGAATTCTTGGGTTTTTTTAATGTAAAATTTAAATTATTGCTTCATTTTTTTATTGAATAAATAATTTAAGACTCAGAGCAAAACTGAAGGGAAGGCACAGAAACTTCTCATGTACCCCCTGTCCTCACACGTGCGTAGACCACCCTCCCCCCCAATCAGCATCCTCTGCTGGAGTGGTACGGTTGTTACAAGTGATGAACCTACAGGGACACGTCACAATCACCGGAAGTCCACAGCTTGGTGTCGTTTATTTTATGGGTTTACACAAATGCATAATGACTCGTAGACACTATTACGGTATTTTCACTGCCCTAGGAATCCTCTGTTCTCCTCCCCCATACCCTTGGCAACCACTGACGCTTTTATTGCCTCCACTGTTTTATCTTTTCCAAAATGTCATACAGTTGGAATCATAGTTTGTAGCCTTCTCTGAATGGATTCTTTCACCTCGTAATTAACATTTAAGGTTCCTCCGTGTCTTTCCAAGGCCAGATAGCTCATTTCTTTTTAACACTAGATACTACTCCACAGTCTGGTGGTACCACAGTTTATCCACTCACCTGCTGAAGGACATCTGGTTGTTTGCAAGTTTTGGCAATTATGAATAAGGTTGCTTTAGACATCTCTGCACAGGTTCTTGGGTGGATGTAGGCTTTCAACTCCTTTGGGTAAATACCAAGGAACGTGATGGCTGGATCATAATCTGGTTTTGTAAGAAACTGCCAAACTGTCTTCCAAAGTGACTGTACTATTCTGCATTCCCACCAGCAGTGAATGAGAATACTGATTGCCCCAAATCCTTGCTAGCACTTGATGGTGTCGGTATTCTGAATTTTGACCACTCTAACAGGTGTGTAGCGGTACCTCATTGTAGTTCCAGTTTGCATTTCCCTGATGACATATGATGTGGAACATTTTTTCAAATGCTCATTTGCCATCTCTTCTTCGGTGAGGTGTCTGTTAAGGTCTTTGACCCATTTTTTAGTTGTTTTGTTTTCTTATTGTTGAGCTTTAGGAGTTCTTTTGAGTATTTTAGACAATAGTCCTGTATCATCTATGTAGTATTTTCTTCCAGTCTTGGCTTGTCTTCTTATTCTCTTGACAATGCCTTTCTCAAAGCATAAGTTCTACACTTGAATAAAGTCTGTCTTATCAATTACTTCTTTCTTGGATTTTGTCTTTGGTGTTGGGTCTAAAAAGTCATCATCATTCCCAAGGTCCTCTAGGTTATCTTCTAGGAGTTTCAAAGTTTTGTATTTTAAATTTTGGTCTGTGGTCCGTTTTGAGTTAATTTTTGTGTCAAGTGTGAGATCTGTGCCTAGATTCATTCATTCATTCTTTCTTTCTTTCTTTTTGCATGTAGATGTCCAGTTATGCCAGCAGGATTTGTTGAAAAGACTGTCTTTGCTCCATTGTATTGCCTTTGGTCCTTCATCAAAGATCATTTAACTATATTTATTTGGGCCAACTTCTGGCTTCTCTGTTCCATTTCAAAGGTCCCTTTGTTGGTTCTCACTCAAATACTGCACTGTCTGGATAAGTTGGAAGTCAGGTAGTGCCAGTCCTCCAATTTCAATCTCCTCCTTCATTATATTGAAACTGTGTTGCCTATTCTGGGTCTTTTGCCTCTGCATATAAACTTCAGAAGCAGTTCATCACTACTCACAAAATAACTTATTGGGATTTTAACTGGGATTCCATTAAATCTATAGGTCAAGCTGGGAAGAACTGACATCTTAACAACATTGAGTTTTCTTACTTATGAACATGGAATATCTCTCCATTTATTAATTCTTTGGCTTCATTCAGCAGTTTTATAGTTTTCCTCATATAAATCTTAAAAAGTTTTCTTTGTTAGAGTTATACTTAAGTATTGAATTTCCAGGGTGCTAATGTAAATGGTAGTGTGTTTTTAATTTTAAAATCTAGTTGTTCGTTGCTGGTATAGAGGAAGGTGATTAATTGTCATCTATTAACCTTGTATCGTACAACCTTGCCGTAATTGCTTATTAGTTCCAGGAATTTTTGTCTGCATAGATGATCATGTCATCTACAAAGACAGTTTTAGATCATCCTTCCCAATCCTTAGGCCCTTTATTTCCTTTTTGTCTTATTGCATTAGTTGGACCTTCCAGTATGTTAAAAAGGAGGGGCGAGATAGGACATCCTCACCTTCTATCTGACCTTTGCGGGAAAGCTTTGAATTTCTCACCATCAAGTATGATATTAGCACTAGGTGTTTTGTAGATGTTCTGTATCAAGTTGAAGTTCCCCTCTACTTCTAGTTTACTGAAAGTTTTTACCATGAATAGGTGTTGGATTTTGTCAAATGCTTTTTTCTGCATTTATTGATAGGATCATGTGATTTTTCTCGCTTGGCGTATTGATGTGATGGTATATTAATTGGTTTCTGAATGTTGAACCAGTCTTATAAACCTAGAATAAATCCTACTTGATTGTAGTGTGTAATTCTTTTTAAACATTGTTGGATTCTCTCTGCCAATATTTTGTCTTATTTTGTTTTTGAATGATGAAATAAAGGTTAAGATTTCAGGCTGCTATTTTCAGGGACTTCTCTGAAAACAGTGAATAGTCTTACTTCCCCCAAAATGGAATGTCTACATTAGATAAAAATCAATACTCTATTTCCTTTCTCTTTTCCCCTCTAAGTAAGTTCAAGGCCCAATGTGGGGCTTAAACCCATGACCCCAAGATCAAGAGTTATATGCTCTATCGACTAAGCCAGCCCGGTGCTCCTGTTTCCTATTCTTAACACTGGTTTTCAAGGAATAAATATTCTATTAGAAAAATACAACTTTATAGATTTAGTAAAGATCATTCTGAGGCAGTTTATAGAAGAATTGCCAATTTTAAACTCATTATTCACCCATTACATTTCAATCAGCAGCTGCATGTCTTCGTCAATGGTTTTTATGCGTGTAATTTGAGCCACATATTACCACAACAAGAAAACAAACCATGTAAGACCGTGTAACTCACAAAGCAACACAGAATGCTGGGGCCGGTGACCCAATACTTGACCCCACGACAGCACGTGAGGGCACTAAGGCTTGTTCCCTCTGCAAACACTGCGGAGTTCTCACATGGTTCTATTTTCGAAGACAAAATGTATGAATCCATATCTGTCTCAAAACTACTAGCGGGGCACCTGGTGGCTCAG
Organism: Mellivora capensis; assembly: GCA_004024625.1. Lineage (NCBI taxonomy): Eukaryota > Metazoa > Chordata > Mammalia > Carnivora > Mustelidae > Mellivora > Mellivora capensis. The sequence goes on along the minus strand of PISX010001136.1, from coordinate 118,989 downwards.
TGGGTTAAGCCTCTGCCTTCAGCTCAGGTCATGATCCCGGGGTCCTGGGATCGAGCCCCGCATTGGGCTCTCTGCTCCGCAGGGAGCCTGCTTCCCCCACTCTCTCTCTCTGTATGCTGCTCTATTTGTGATCTCTCTGTGTCAGATAAATAAATGAAGCCTTTAAAAAAAAAATTACTAGAAAACATGTCATTGCTATCTTGAACAGGAATCCCTGGGACTGCCTTGGTAGACACCAAGGATTCCAAATTACCGGCTGGAAAATGGACCTTTCCCGACTCCACAGTTTAATGATCTGGACAATTAGAATATAATACATTCACATCTACCCCTCCTGATACATTCCCCCACCACCGGTTGCTTGGTCTTCCTCTCTGGCTTGCTAATGCTTCCCACTTTCCTTGGCTGCCGAATCTCGTGAAAAAATACTTTAAATTTGTTATGTCAGTTTTTCTACTCACACAACTTTTCAATCTACCCTAATAGAGTTGTTGTACTCTTCTACTAACAATATTTTTGTTACCATGACCGGTGCTGTCTATGCCACTAAGTCCAGTGGACACTTTCGGTCTCTTAATCACTCAGTAGCATCTGGTTGGTCCCCTCCTCTTTCCTGAAACACATACAACAACAAGCTCTTCTGGCTTCCATTTATTTCCCAGGTTACTTGTCTTAATGTCTGTTGCCAACCTCTACCTTATCTTTAAAAGGCTTGATGTTCTTGGGGTGCCTGCTTGGCATAGCTGGTTAGGTGTCCAACTCTTGATTTTGGCTCAGGTTATGATCTCAGGGTTGTGAGATTGAACCCTGTGTCCGGCTCCAAGCTGAGCAAGGAGTCTGCTTCAGACTCCCTCTCTCTCCCTTTGCTGCCCATGTACACTATCTCTCTCTCAAATAAATATTTTCAAAAATGTTGATGTTTTTTAAATGCTGAAGCTTGGGTGCCTGGGTGGCTCTGTTGGTTAAGCAACTGCCTTCGGCTCAGGTCATGATCCCAGAGTCCCAGGATCGAGTCCTACATTGGGCTCCCAGCTCCATGGGGAGTCTGCTTCTCCCTCTGACCTTCTCCCTTCTCATGCTCTCTCTCTCTCTCTCAAATGAATAAATGTTTAAAAAAATAAAAAATAAACGTTGAAGCTCTTTTCCCTTCTTACTGTACTTTTCCTCTAAGTGATCTACCTCACTTACTCACAAGTTTTCAAATATCCTCCTTAGGCGCCTGGAGATTCTATCTCCAGCCCAGACCTGTCTCCTGAGCAGAGTCCCTATGTCCCCCCAACCCTGGCTTATTTGATATTTCCATTTGTACAAAGCATTGGCACGTTAAATTCAACAGGGAAGTGCTGAATGCTTGGTCTCATCCCAAGCCCAAGACATCTCACCCCCAAACCTGCTCCTTTGTGGACCTTCTAGCTCTCTAAATGGTATCACTCTGTCCCCATTTCTTGAGTCAGAAACATGGGTATTATCCCTGACATGCCCCCTACCCAAGAAAGCCAATCAGTTACTAAGTCCTACTGATTTTGCCTCCTACAAATTTCCCCAATTTGTTTACTATCATCGTAATCATCACGTCGAGTCCAAGCCATCACCATCACTTGACTAACTCCTCCAGGAGCTCCCAGCGGAGCTCGTGCCAACACTGTGGCTCTGCTCTAACACATGATCTGCTCTGGAACTGGAATGCTACTTTTTTTTACAGATTTATTTATTTATCTGCGTGAGAGAGAGAGAGAGAGAGAGAGAGAGCGAGCATGAGTGGGAGGGGTAGAGGGAGAGGGAGAGAGAATCTCTAGCAGGTGCTGTGCTGAGCGTGGAGCCCGACACAGGGCTCGATCCCACGACCATGAGATGACGACCTGAGCCGAAACCAAGAGTCAGATGCCTAACCTGCTGTGCTACACAGGCACCCCTGCAATGCTATTTTCAAAATGCAAATTTGATCAACTCATTCTACAAGAAATTATTTTTAAGTTACTTCTTCTCTTTAGTAAAAGGATAAAGTAAAAGGTCTGTAATAAAAACTTAAAGGCCCTGCCTACCTCTCCAACCTCATCATGTGTCTTTCCCCTATTTCTTTCCTTCCTCAAAAGTCCTACCACAGGATCTTCAATTTTAGTCTTCTTTTCTCTAGAAAAGGCACTGGCAAACTCGTATAAGAGTAGGCCAGACATTAAATATTTCAGGCTTCAGGGGCCAACAGGTCACAGCCTCTGACTCAAGCATAAGAGAAGCCACACAGTATGTGGACAATGAGCACGACTGCCTTCCCGAGCCACGCAGTGTGGGCTGTGGGCTGGGGCACTGTCTGCCAGCTCTGGCTCTAGAAGGCTGGCCATCCCTATCCTGACGCTTACAGATGCATCTCAACCATCACTCCTGCCACTGAAACTTTTCCTGAGCAGTTAAGTCCCCTCATTAAAGGTGCTTTTACCACAAAGTATATGTCTCTTTCATAGAACCAGTTGTTGCTGTAATTAACTAGAAATTTATGAAATTATTTCCTCTATATTCATCTTCTCTACTAGGCTATAGATTTCATGACAACCGGGGACTATATTTACTTTGTTATTTTATTCCCAGCATGTGGTAGAGAACATGGCACAAGGTAGCAATCGGTAAGTATCTGCTGAATGAATGAATGGTTAATTTGCTGCTTGGCCTTCAGTCAGCAACTGTAGCTTTCTGAGCCTCAGTTATCCATCTGGAAATGGATAATAGTAACAGCTACTTTCCCATTTGTTTCAAGGTTAAGATAACACGGCTGAGTGCAGTTTGTGAGCTCTAATACATATTTAAGAAAAAAAAAAAAAAAGCAAAATGCCCTGATTGCCCAGTATGGGATAAACTGCAGCTCAAACCAGGCCAAATTCTCTGGCTTGTTTTGTTGGCCCTCTAGTCATAGATGGTTTTGCTTTCTCAAAAGACAGTAAAATACAAAAAGAAAACAAAGAAGCCCTTGTGACAGAAACCACATGTGGCCCACAAAACCCAAAATATTTTAGTCTGGCCTAGAACAGTGTCTGAGTCTAAGTACATATTTTTTTAAAAAGTATTTTATTTATTTATTTGACAGAGATCATAAGTAGGCAGAGAGACAGGCGGGGGTGGGGGGGGGCTGGCTCCCCGCTGAGCAAAGAGCCCGATGCGGGGCTCGACCCAGGACCCCGGAATCATGACCTGAGCCCAAGGCAGAGGCTTTAACCCACTGAGCCACCCAGGCGCCCCTCTAAGTAAATATTTTAATGAGTAAATAAATGAATGATTAACACCTCCCAAATCCACTCACATTTTAATATTTTGGTGACTGAAAAACAGTGCCATTTTCCAACTGCCTTTCTTCCCTTCAACTGAGCAAGTGATCAAAGTTATAAAGTATTTACCCCCTCCCCAAGGAATCTATGTTGACTTTAAATATATTTTTTAAAAAAGGAGTCCTTAAGAATTTTCATTTTCCTCTCAATTATGTCAACAATTGCTTTTGAAACAAAGAAGGTGCGGGGTGTCTGGGGAACAGATAGGAACAGGGAGCTGGAGGCCCAGAAAACCCCTTCAAGCTCGTCCATGGTGCTGTGCACGTGATTCCATGTGGAATCCAAACCTACAGCAATCCATTCACCATATGGTGTAAATACTGATGTTTCTTTTCCCCTGGGGAATCCGTCATTATATAGAAATTTTAAGTGACACAATTTATAGGAAATGACAAGGGGTTGGGTTTATTACAAAGAACTGCACTAAAAAGGAAAGGAATTTGGAGTCAAAGCGTCAAGATTCAAGTTTGAACTCTACCACCTCCTCAACCTGTCCCTTTGAGCAAATCCATTAGTCTCTCTGAGCTTGCGTTTCCTCGTCTGGAAAAAGAGAGCGAATATCATTGGTGCCATTTAGTAGGTGACGAGTAGAAGCCAGGTGCTGAACACACATTTGACCTTGTGTCAAACTGCAAAGTTGCCGTTATTAGTCTCAACACATAGATGAAGGAACTGATGCCCAGGGAGGTCACATGACTTGCTCCAAGTGACACCACTGGGAAGAACCAAAAGGTTTTGGAGTCAAATTCCGTCTCAAGCAACACCATCAGTGCATATCTGATAAAGATATTTAACCTCTGGGCGTCTGGGTGGCTCAGTCGGTTAAGCATTTGATTGACTCTTGGTTTCGGTCAGGTCATGATCTCATGGGTCATGGGATCCAGCCCCATATCGGGCTCTGTGCTCAGCAGGGAGTCCCCTTAGGGATTCTCTCTCCTTCCCCTCACTCAAGCACGCACTCCCTCTCTCTCAAGTAAATGAATAAATATATTTTTTTAAAAAGATATTTAATCTTCTTAGACCTTTTATATGTTTTATCTTACAAAAAACACATGAAAACTAATTTCTATGAAAGTCCTCCATATTACATTACTGACGTACACCTTAAAGGTAGATGGTTTTCCTACAATGCTCTCTATTACATCTAACTCTGAGTCTAGAGAATAGTAAAGAGGGATATGCTCTCTCCTTTGTGTATTATAAGAAGTGACAAAAGCACAAAACTCAAGAGCTCAAGAGTATTAGATTTTGAGCACATCCCTCACGTGCCACAGTGGCCATGAGTTCCATTACTGCACATCAATCCCATTCTGCTTTTGAACCAAACACCTTCAGTATATGGCATGTCAGTTGATTACTAAAGCTGAATTACCTTTCCTTCATTATCTCATGGAGTCTCCCGTGTTGGACACACTGTTCCTCCAACTCCTCATTTCTCCTCTGTAACTTTTCCAGTTTGTCATATGTGTACATTTTCTCTTGATTGAGCTGAGCGATTTCAGATCTAGAGTGGTGAAAACACAGAAGTGACAGACGTTAAAGGTTCTTATCACCAGAGCACACTTTTACTATATAAACTTAGCATTATCTTAAACCCCATACTTAAAAATAACAGTGTAAATAAAAGTTGCGTTATGTAAATTGAAATATTTCAGACATTGCACAATGTCTAGTGGAGGGATATATGCATTGCAGGGACTCACGTGGTAGACAGAGTCTACACGGAGAAAGGAAGAGTGACTTACTCTGAAAGGGTGAAAGAGATGACTTCTTCCAGGAACGACACAAAAATAATGATTCATACTCATACCCAAAATTTACTGAGTGCCTATTACAGGCCAGCCACCACACTGTTAAAGGAGCAACCCCAGGCCTAATCTCTACGACAGAGCGTTGTTTCTTTTAATTAACATAGCTAATGTAATGGCACATGATTAAAATCATATGGTTCCAAAAGGCATAATAATGAAAAATGGCATTCCTCTACCCACCCTCGCACCCCATCTCCAGCTTGTCAATGTGAATTACTACTATTCCAGTGTGTAGTTAAAGCAATAGGCATATTTACGTCATGTGACTACCTAAATATTGGTCCTTGCTGGCTCAGTAGCTTATCATGATCACATGAGCACTGGTGTGATGAGGGCTTGGGTGTAGAGGGATGGAACGTCAAGCCATCTTTTCCAGTGGGAGATTTTTGTCATTCTTCCCTCTGTGGCCATTCTGCTTCTCAAGAGAAGAATTCTCCAGCTGCCTGCTCACTGGGTCTGACCCTAACCCCCAGTGGTTAAGGAGCCAGTGGGAAATAGACTCAGGTGGGGATCTCATCTTTCAGAATGCAGACTTCCTATTACTTTCCCTCTGCTATGCTCAGTGCCCCTATTCTAACCAGAGCCTGTTCTTTCAGTGTCTTCAGTGTCTTCAGAGTGGAAGTCCCTGATCTGCTGGGTGGAAGAGGGACAGCCACTGGCTTTGTGGGGGAGGGGATAGAACCAGCAACTCTGGCTTCAGTCCTATGCTCCACCACTTCCACCCTCCAAATTCTTCTGGCATCCCAAGGGCAGATGAGCTTCCTTCCCATGCAAAAGCCACCTCTGGGGACACTTAAGATTCACTTTCCCCCACTTTGCCACCACCAAGAAGATTTACCCAATCTTCTTCCTGCCTTCACACATTTCATGTGGGATCACAGGGCTACTTTGGGGATGATTCGTGTCCCTCAGGAAATATGCCACCTCTTCAGAATCTTGGAGGATCACCTCAAGTCTCGAGATCTAAAGATCAGAAACCTATCTGAGGAAAACCATATCGCTTTCCTCGCTTTTCGCTCAGCTTGGATCCTGTGGCCGCCATCTCCTCATGCGCCACTGCCCCACAGGCACCCAAAGTTTAAAGCTCTTGCATAAGAAAATGCGAGCAGTTAAGGACCAGTTTGTCTCTTGAAGGTTAAGTGGGACCCCTGATGCAGAATTATGTCCCTCCAAAGAAAGGATTTCTCTATGAGGTGGGAGTGTCTTTTCTTCCTGGTCAAGGAGACACGTGGATTTGCTTGGGGAACTCATCCCCAAGGACCAACTGGTGTCACTGTATGAAGCAATTTCTCGCTTTCCCTTCCCCTCTTCTCTCATTTTGTTTTCATCCTGGTTCCAGTGTCACCTCAAAGGAAGCTTGCCCCGATTAGTACTTCGCAGTTCACAATATGTCAGTGCATTTTTTGGAAACTACCCCCAGCTTTTCTGCATATATTAGCTTATAATTTATTCCTCTGAACTGTGGCTCGATGCCTCATCTTTCTTACTAGATTATCCATGAGGGCAGGGATTATCTCGTTCAAGCTCAGATCAAGCACTTGGTCTACATTTGCTTCTCCTAGTAAGAATTCACTTATATTTGAAATAGTCTAAATCAGTTAATAATGATTTATGTTTCTCTTTTCAAAATCACATACAATATCCAAGAACTTAAGGCAGTTATAAAAAATTGTTAATTGAGTGTTCTTCTAAGAATAGCATCTCCTATCACAACATGCAAAAAAAAATTTCAAAAAGACAACAAAACATCCTTAAACCAGATTAAGAAAACATGCAGAAGAGTATTTATCTGTTCTCAGGTACTTCCCCAGGGGAAAAAAAAAAAGTCACTTTTTAAAAGAGCATTCACAAGGGAAACAGATTTTTATAATATAAAAATGTGAAACCTTTACACATAAAAAGTCGTAACGCTCGCAGTAGCATTCTTTCTAGAAGCAACCTTGTTCTGCAACCTGATATCTGGAAACTGAATCCAGAAATGTGTCAACAGGAGATTGGCTGCATTACTTATACAAAGGAATATCAAGAGGCTATTCTGACAGTGAGGGCTATCTGGTGGTGATGGTAATTACTGATAAAATATGATATATTGGTAAGAAAGGAAAATATTTGAAAATCAGCATATATAAAGTGATACCATTTTATAATTTAAAAAAATACTTTCCTCTCCCCCCTTAAAAATACTTGGAGGTATATATTACATATTAACATGGATTATCTCGAGGTGTTAGAATTAGGAATTTTTTAAAAATATATTTTCCTTTTCCATATTTTTTGAATTTTTACAATGGGCACATATCTAAGACAAAAAATAAAGTGACTTTAACTGAATCCACTGTGGTCATCATGTCACAATACATGTAAATCACACCATCATGCTGTACTTAATAAACTCAGACGGTGATACACATCAATAACTTCTCAATACACCCGGAAAAAAAATTTTGAAAGTCGTTTTGATCTTGAAAAACCTTCGTGAAAAACAAAAGGCACTGGGAACAAAATTTTCAAAATTAAAAAAAGAACTGGGAACACAGAAAAAAATGAGACACATGAAGATAAGAAGCATCATTTAATAAAGTGTTATCCCAGTCTCCATCAAAATTCCAATGAATTTTATGAGGAATATGAAAAATGTTCACAGAGGGAGAAATAGAAAAGGTCAATCAACATTTATAAAATTCTCAATTTCTACTATTGTTCAAAATGTGCATAACAAAACCAGATTCCAGTTGAATATTTGTTTAGTGCATGCATGCCTACTCTGTCAGACAGTGGAATCCTTCCTTTATATTAATGATCGCAATTAATTCTTCAAGGTCAGTGTTTATTTCCTTTTCACTGTGAAGCAAATAGGAGGTTTAATGACTTGCCTGAGGTCACCCAAAGGGTGATTAGCCCAGTCCACATACAAACACTGGCCTGCCCAACTCTAAGGAGGTTGTCCTAACCACTGTGCTATACTGCCTCCCACGTTTTCTTTTGTAAATCTCACCTCTTTGTGTCACGTACTGCATGCGTACATGTATACCGAGAATCTAGTGTAGTACTTGAGCAAAATCATCCACATCAATAGCCTTAAAAGGGCTCATTATTATTGAAACAGAAAAAAGACAGGTCAGAGTCTTTGGACCCGCAATCCCCTTTTAGGCATCTCAGCTAAGGGAATTATCAAAAATTCAGAGTAATGGACAAAATTATTATTGTATTATTCATAAATATTATTGTATTATTCAGTACAATTATTATTGTATGGAAAAACTGGGAACATCTTAAATGTCTAATGAATTATTATGCATACAAATGATTCAATTAAAATGGTTTCCAGAGTAGTGAATGTAGATGAAGGTTCACCAGATAATAGTAAGTGAAAAGCAGGATACAGGCTTTATATGCAGTGGAGCTCCCCCATCAGGTGCATGCATGTGTACGTACGTACGTACACACTTACATCCACACGCAAACTCGGTGCAAGGAGATACCTCACAGATGAAGAACACTTCGCTAGGTGGTAATGTCATAGGAAATTTTTTTGGAAATTTTAATTTTTCTTTGTAGTTATAGCCAAATGCCCTACATTGGGGATGCCTTACATGACCACAAAAAGCTAAATGTTGTCTTGTAAAGTGCAGAGTATTATTAAGTATTTCATTGCTGATTTTTTTTGTTTGTTTTGCATATTTTGGGGTTTTTATTTCCTTTTGTTTATAATGGTAATTTGCCTTCCAACTTGCAGTGTTGGATAAAAATTTGGCAAATGTCCATGGACATCATCATTTGTCTGTCTAGCGCCCAGGATATATTGAAAGTACTAGTAGTTTGCAAAGTTCAGAGAGTAAACTTCAGCACAAGTCTCTGTGTTGGTTCCAGATTATGTTTGTGGCATGATTTATCTCAGTGTCATATAAAAGAATAATTGTCTCTAATCCATTTTTATAGAAAATGTAGGTAATTTCTGGCTTCACAGAAGCATGAACTTTTCCCTGAATTTTTATATACCCGTTACATTGTGTGATGGCACTTGCACCAAGTATAATATTTTACTACTACAATTAGGATTACAGGGATAATTGCTTTTTTTAGGGGAAACCTAAGCCCTTAATTTTTATTCTTTTAGATTCTCACTTGATTTTTGGTGACAATTAGCAGAGGCCAGTATGAGTCTCTCCTTGTAGAATATAATTTTTGTAGCATCCCAACCTAATATCGTCTAAACATGCGGGGGGGGGAAAATAGTTCAACCGGGTGTGTGTTCTTTACTTCAATTAAACTCACACAGTTGGATACTGACTGTTGCCAAAACAGTAATATAATTTATACATTATAGTCCACACAGTAAAACTACACTAAAAGTCATTTAACAATATTTATAACACCATAAAATACAGTGTTAAAATATATGAACTGCAATATGTACCAAAATTATAAAATTTGTTTCTCATCATCAGTGATTAAAACGAGGATCATTGCTCTAGCCTCAATACCCACAACCCTGGTGACAGATTAGAATTCAAATCTTAATGATCAATTTACAATTAACAAGATAGAAGTGAACCAAATTAAACCAACCATTATATATAACGAGACCCAGTGGACTCCCATTGTTCCTCTGAATTACAAAACGCGAATCACAGATACACAAGGGGCAGTGTTAGACATCGATCTGCAAGCCTAGCAACCCAGAAAGTGACAGTGACGGGAAAAGAAAGAAGAGATGCAACCCCTCCGCACTCTAATGTTGGAGAGACAGGCCAGCAAGAGAGGACAGAACCCCCGTGTACGGGGTGGTTTGTGTCTCACATCGGAGTGTGGAGGGGTTGCAACCCGGCCCAGGCTTGATTGCCCCCCCTGCAGCGGGCGGAGGCTCACTCCTCCCCACGCCCATCACTTCTCAGCTCTTCCCAGGCCGAGGTCTCAGCCCTGCAAACTGCACTGCAAACATTTTACTGCTGATTCATCCAAGCGCCTGCGGAGAGGGAACACTTCCCTCACTTTGACAAACAGGAATCACAGTTGCACCAAAGACATTTCAATAGCTCCACTTACCACCCTCAAAAACAACCCCAGGACTGTAATAAGCTCCCGGGGTCCCAGGGAATAAAGACGAAAAGGTAGCTAAAGTTTATGAGAGCGTCAACTACAATCAGCCAGCATGCCTGCCTGGTGCCAATTAAAAGCAAAATGGAATTAATTGTCCCGTCTCGTGGTCAGAAACCAGCTCTAGCAAATGCACAGAATCGGCAGTTCATTTTTAGTTTGAAATTGGGACGTGCCGTTCACGAACCCTGGAGTTACAGATTCCACCCAAACCGTGTGGAATGCGCCGGGCGGAGAGTACCAGGCTGATCACTGGGAAGGGCTTGCAGACAACGGGAGCTCAAGGCGCTGCCGTAATACCACGCACATGACTTGGGGAGAAAACGCATTATGATGGGCACACTCGGAGGGACCGTTTCTAAACACTTGCACAGGGCAGCCTGAGGCTGGGGTAACCAGTCAGAGCTTCCGCACAGTGAGCCCAGACTGTCAGCGTTCCTGGGGACAGCATGGGCTCTGGTCAAATGGCCCAGATCTGCGAGTGAAAGAATAAAGCTTATTATAAAACGGTGTGAGCCATTTGGTTGGTCCGGGACTTATAAATAATGTAGAACTCCTCAAGAAACGTCCCGAGTAAGGAAAGGGGAGCCGCAAAAATTGTTCTTGATTGTTGAGTAATACAAAATAAATGCACTCACTTTGAAGAAAAATTTTACTGTAGTATTCTGAGGGAAAGCTGGCTCGAAATTACCGTGAGGTTTCATTACTGTGGACACTGAACTTCCACAAGGATAACACTTTAGAAAGCTCAAGAATCTCCAAGATTTTCCTCACCTCAAAGCACAGGAAAAAATCATTTATCCCCAAAGTTTAGTACAGGGTGTACAGAAGGCTTCTAGAGGGCTTCATAAATGTATACTCTTTATTTAAAAAGAAACATTCAGGGCCCTTCAAGTTATACAGGTGAATTCAAAGCAAAAGGTAATGTCAAAATCAAATGATACATTTTGTACGAAGTTTGAAAATGTCATCCTTTTCGTAGAGGGAGCCAGAGGGAAAAGAGACTCCGTGGACAAGAAATTAAGAGTCAACAAACGACCAATCTTAAAATCAGTTTATCATATCTACCATGGTCTCGTGAGACACACAAAATGAGTATTTTATAAACTTCGGGGGCTCTTAAAAGTTTTAACCAAAATAACAATTTTTTGAGTGTTTACAAGGGCTAGGCCTGCCCTTGTTTTGGATAAACTTGCAAAGAAGCAGTAGATGCCTATTTTAATTCTTCAGATTTACGAAACAGGCCATCCCAGAGCAGGACTCCAAACACAACTGGACCCACAGTTTCCCGATTCTGCTTTGCCTTTAAAAGGGTTTTTCTTGTGATAGACTTTATGTCTGTCAGAATGGCACTCAGGCCCTCCCTGGAAAAGACAATAATAGCTAGGTCAAAGTCAAATCCAAACTGGCCTGGTCAAGACCCTGAAAACCGTGCCATCTGCTGTGGTTCTACTTCTGTGTGGTAAGCCCCATGCGAGGCGCCTTCCATTTGTGCGTATGCATATGTGTGCACCTGTATATCTCTCAGTATTTCTCATCCCCACAACAATCCTGCAACATGGTTTTAGAAATGTCTTAGGGGCACCTGGGTGGCTCAGTCGGTTAAGCACTCGACTCCTGGTTTCGGCTCAGGTCATGATCTCAGGGTCAGGCTCCGCACGGAGTGTGGAGCCTGCTTGAGATTCTCCCTCTCTCTCTGCCCCTCGTCCCCCCAACCTTCATGTTCTCACTAAATAATAAATAAAAATAAATTTCAAAAATATACATATCTTAGGGATGGAGAAGCTGAGGTTTGGAGAGATTCGGCATTGTACCCAAGGTCATGCAGCCAGGTGGCAGAGTGAGATCTGAACCGAATTCTTTCTGAATTCCAAATGGTTTTCACTGCACCCTGCCTGTCATCAACACAGGAACAGGTTGGGACCAGAGCCAGGTCAGGATACGAGGGATAAAACCATACTTGTTTCATTCACTTAGTAAGTACGTGCTGCGTGCCAGGTACGTATCAGACAGAGGCACACTCAGTCGGCAAAGCGCTGGTCAGGAACTGGAGGAATCTGAAGCAAGGGGAGGGGGCTCGGGGCTGAGGCTCAGTCTCACTAGATCAATCCAGGATAAATGGACAGATCTAGAGCAGAAGAAAGAGGGCTCAGGACGCAGGGCATAGGCGGACCCAGGCTCCCAGGCTTACCCTCACATGCCTACTTCCCCATGGGAAGTTAAAGAATATTTTTTCTTTTCCAGACTCTCTCATCATAGCTGCTTCAGCCTGGATTTTCTTTGGTAATAGATGTAAAATTCATACTTCTTGCTCTTCTTACAAGAAAGATCATATAGGCCTTGGAACTAGAAATATCTATAGTAGAACTCTAGCTCTCCCACTTCCCAGCCATTTAAACACTGTGAGTATTGGTTCCCTTACATGTAAAAGAAGATAATAATTCCTGTCTCAAGTTATAAGAACTAAATAATATATATTGAGCATATAGTACACCTCCTTCTCCTATACAAGCCACCATTTCCGGAATTATGTCTCCTTAGAGAGTAAGATAGTCAATCACAAAGCGAATTTAAGATGACAATCTTTTAAGTCCCAGATCAATGCAGTTTTTTCTTAAATTGTAATGATCATTTTTTTTGTTTGTTTCTAACGAATTACTTAGATTTGAGCTTATGTGAGGCAAATCAAATATTTCTAGTTAGCAGCAACTACTGGTGATATATTATGAAGGTCTCTCCTATGACAAAATCATTTGGGTTTCCTTGTCAAACTTCTTGAAGATATCTGGTATTTTGCCACCCTGATCTTTTCTCTACCCAAATAAGATCTTTAATTAGTATTTGTTAAGAAGGTGCACACATCAGAGCACATTCTGGGAGCTTTATAGGAACCTCTGCCTTCCTACGAGCAAAAAGAACTAGATTCATCATCCCTGTGATTCCCCATAGATTCAGGGATGGGGAGTCCAACAGCTAAGCCACTCATTGATGCAGGAACCCAAGACAGAGCTCAGGGTGATCGGATATGCTCTGATTCTCTAGGAAATTCTTTCTGAACGGAATACCTGAGGCAGAAGTTTGTTTGCTGAGCCCTACTGCTTGCTCTGTGTAGATCAAAGTGAACTTCAGAAAAATACAGAAGAGATCTATAGGTTAGTTTTCCATTGGGTTGTATTTTTTTTTTTTTTTTGATAGACAGAGACCACAAGTAGGCAGAGAGGCAGGCAGAGATGGGGGTGGGGGGCTTGATCCCAGGACCCTGGGATCATGACCTGAGCCGAAGGCAGAGACTTTATTTAACCCACTGAGCCACCCAGGCGCCCCTTCCATTGGGTTGTATTTTAATGGGACATCTGATATCTGGTTTGTTTACGTGAGTGACACATTTTATAGTTCAATTCGAAGTGATTCTGTCCAATACCATCCATTTACAAGAGGAAATCACAGCTGAAGCAGGTCAAGTAAATTCGTCTGAGATTACAGTTACTCTCAGAGCTGAGATGAGAACTCAGGCTTCTTATCATTTAGAATATAAAATCATTCATTCATGGAAATAACCTGATTAGGAAATGTGCAGAAAGTAATTCACAAAGATCCCAACCGATGTATTTTAAAAAGGAGCAGTGTACCTACAAAATGAATGACAGTTGTTCTAATAAAACCAATTTTAGGAGAATGAAAGGATGTTTTGGTTTTATTTACCATCTATACGGGCAATTTAGAAATGTGTGTATTAAGAAATTGTCCATTCAGAGGAAATATTTTCACAGGAAATACACCAACACATATCTAATGTTGACATCAACCTCAAATAGTGGAAATGCTGTTTTTTTTAAGAAAAAAATGACAGTATTCACAGAAACAGTGCTCCAAAAGTATTATATAATATTACCCACCTGCTTTTTGTAGAGATTTGCTCCAGTTTCTTGGCTAATGTACAGCACTCTTCCTTTAACTTTATCAAAAATGTATTCTGGGAGGTCAGCAATGAATACTGTTCATTTTCTAGAAATAACAATAAACCCCCCACCAATATAAGATGTTTATGGTTGTAACTCTGGAAGGCTTCCACATGTAGACCAAAGTTCTAAGACCTATTTCCTATAAGCCACTAGGTCAATTTCAATGTCCTCAAAGTCAAAGGACCACTCACCTGGCAAGACATTAAATTTGAGAGGCATTAATTTTTCTAATAATTACACCCCGGAAACAGTTTGAATCATACCAGCTTGGGGGAACGTTTCAACGGGTCGATAAAGTGTCAGATCATGTCAAGTGGAGCCGCGGATGCTTATGTCTTTGTAATATGTACGATACTGTATTTTTATTTTGACAATTTCACTATAAACAGTGTCAAGAATGATCACAACTAGATAATTCACAACTTTAAAATAACAGAGGAACTCTCTTCTATACTGTAATTCTTGCTTTATGTCTCGTGTTTGCCCACATATATCTCCCTATCCCCACCTCTTGTATATGCTTCTTTCATTATGAAGGTAAAATAACAAAATTTTCCCTAGAAGTTGGATTTCATTGTCAACAGTACTAGTATCACTGAAGATCTGGTCAAGGAGTTGAAGAGAGTGTGGGATTTCTGTGCAAAATAAAAGAAGTGTTCTTAAGGTGGTCTTAGCCGTTAAATCCTCTCACGCAGCACTTAGAGATTCTGCCCAAGACTCCTTGATCACTGGAATCCTGCAAGCGGGAGGGGCAAACGCTAATTTTTCCTGGAATTTCCTCCTCTTACTTTTAGTGGAAAAACACCTCCGGAGTCTGGGAAAATGCGGGAGGGTATCATGTGGGTCAATAGGACATTTGCCTCTTTATGAGCAAACGATGATTTAACGGAGGTTATGTTACCATTTCTCACCTATAGAATGAGCACTCGCTTTTCTACCCTGTCATCAAATACAGCGTACATGAGATCACGTGAAAATTATCTTTACGTGTCAGGCTTTCTTTCCGATTTTAGCCACTGACTGGCAAAAAGCATAGAGCCTACAAAGCAAAATAAATCAAGGCGCTAGAAATTAAGCAACACTTTTCTGGAAGAGGCAGGATCAATTGAACTTTTGTTTTAATAGGACAATCAGCTCAGAGTATGCGGTGTGGAATTATAATGACTGACTGACGCGGTCTTGTTTTGACTCACGCTGTCTGTGAACACACAACTCGAAAGTGAAAGGAGCTACAGAAAGCTCCAGCTGAAGGCATCAAACTGCCGGCTTCGAACAAAAGTGCATTTTACTTTCAAATGAAAGGTAAAGAGTTACTGGCCAACTCCGTCTGCGACACAGCACCGATGTGATGAAAGATGGCAATTTTTAGCCAAGCTGCCAGCTGTGGTCAATGCCTTGTATTAGTGAATTTTCACAGCAGTTTGAGAACTTGAAGAATGCAAAGGATTAAACATCACTCTAGATTGGGCTGGGGGAGGTGGGGAAATCATACAAATGCTAAAAATGTTCAAAGCTGCAAAGATTAAATAAAGGAACATATCAATTTGGAGCCACTGAATTACATCCAGCTGCGACAGTGAATTAAGAACCGATTAATGGCTAAAGCTTTTCTCCAGTTTGGATGCTGAAGCAAACTCATTAGGCTTTTAGAGGAGCTATAATGTGTGTACTGTGGGAACTGTTCAATGCTATTCAGGAGACTCTAACTGTAAGCTCAGAGCATTTCCCGCAGAGCTTCTGATGCTATTTTTTTATATAACATGTGTGCCTGAAAACCCAGCCAAAAACAAGCCCTTTGTTTTTCTACTTTGTTGTGGTCTCTCTCAGCTTTACGTTTCTTGAACACAGGTAAATAAACTCATAATCCAGATGGTGCAACAGATGTGAGAGCAGCACTCTGAAATCAACAGACAGTGGGCAATACTTTCCATTTTCTCTTTTAAACGCTAACTAATATGTAATTCGGAATCTCCGGTGTAGTTAGCATCTGCTCCCTTCGGCCAGCCAAAGGTTACAGGTGTTCCTGATGTCATTTCACAGTAAGGCGTGGGCCTGGCTTGTGAGCCAGTGCCCAGGCTCTAATCTTTCCCTACCACCTACCAGTTCTGTCGTGCTGGGCCTCCATTTGCTGTATCTTCTGTGTCAGCTCCTGCTCTCTTTGCTGGGCTTGAAGGGCTTGGGCCTTTGCTTCGTTGCTGAAGCTCTGCTGAATGCTATCTTTTTCCAGTCTACAAAGCAGAGAGGAGACAGACAGAAATGTAATCTACACACGCACCGAGCCTCACCATTTTCCCTACAGACCACGGAGAGCTGAACGCAGTAAATTGTGAAGCAGAAGATAACAATCTTTGTCAGACCTCTTGGTCCCCCGCCCCTCCCCCCTCCCAGCTCCCTCTTCCCTCCCACCATCCCCCACCCACCCTGGCCCCCCGGGGGGAGGAGAGCCAAAGGGCCTTTCCTGCTATGTTTAATACATGCCATAAATAGAAACAGATTCAAGGATACAACTTTAAAAATCAAGAAATCGTGATATCCGAATACTGGTATTTTGTAACCTGAAAACACAAACCTCCTTTTCAGTCAGACTGTCAACAGTCTGGGCCACCATTTCGTGTTTTAACTTTTGACCGGTCCGTATTTCCTATAGATCTTGCAGTCCTACGAACAGCATGGTTCAATACACCATAACTTAAATTCTTGAAACTCAGCTTTGTAGACCACCTCTGCTTTTCCTCCCTAACTTAAAATGGAATCTCAGATAGAATGTAGGGGTCCTACCCAGGAGCAGGGAAATGGTTCTGCATTTTTCGTTAAACATTTTTACATGTTAGGCCACGTAATGGGAACAGAAATATGACTATGAGAACGAGTAACTTCCCCCAGCACTTCATAATAAGACCCCTTTTGGTTCACAATGAGGGAAGTTTGCAGGATGAGAATATTCCATAGTCCAAGACGATGTCGTGCCCGTGGTGATGGGATTACTGACCCAGTGAGATGGGTCATTCTGCTCCTAAACTGTTTCCTAAAGACAGAAACTGCCTGAACAATTAGAAGACAGGACCACACCTGTGACGGGGATACTGACCCCCCCCCCCCCCACACACACACATTAGGTTGGTTCCTCATACTCTAAACACAGGTAACTGAAACGAGGGTTTCCTTTAATTAACTGACTTAGTTATTTCTAACTCCTATCTCCTTGTGGGCATTTCTCATCCGTGCTGTTTTAGTTTACTAATTGAGATATTTACTGCCTTGCCTTTGCCAAACTAAAAATAAACAATTCCATAAAGCTATCACTAGTAGTCTACATACCGCTGTGGAGCGTCAATTCATTGGCTTCTAATTATAAAGCAACATAAGGAAAGTCTGTATTGAAACTGGTCAACGCATGCGGTAATGTTGTAGTATAAAAGTTCAGGAGGAATCTATACCCATACCTCACTCAAACGGAACATCGGGAGTCCACGCTAAATGTGAAATAAGGTCCCTTCTGGTGCTTCTAATAACAGCACCCCCTTGGACCTGCTCCAGGGTCTTCCCTCACACTCAGTTCCAAACTGGTATATTGCAACAAACAGATACACTAGGCCACTTTTTGCCTTCCCAGTCACACCATGAGTCTTCTGCCCATGGATCACTGCATATGTCTCTTGGATTTCCTGGGATGGCTTCCCCCCTGCTTCCTGTTCCTCAGCTGCACCCCCACGCCCACCCCGTCCCTCTGCTCAGTGTACACTATTCCTTTAAGGTCTGCTCAAAATTCTCCCCTCTCCTTCCATTCTCTCCGAAATTAAGTATTCTTTCCTCGGTGACCTTAATATATGTTGTAAATGAGTATGTCCCACTAAGATGGCATTTGTCACACTTGACTTACTGCTTCTTGTCATCTTTGTCTCTCTAAATCCGGAGCCCGGCTCAGGATTGGCACACCAGCAGCGGGCAGTGAATGCTTAATGAATGAATAGATGTTCTTAGACCCTTGCCATGGGGGAAGGGAAGATGCTGTCTTTACCGAGGCTGGAGAATCTGCTCAAGGCTAGAATGAGGAGGCAAAAACTTTTCAGACATGTCAAAGAGAAGAGTGCCTGGAAGAGAGTGGTTCTAGTGGCTTCGTCAGCTAGAGACCGTGCTGCGGAAGGAATCAGCCTAAAAAGAGTACCGTGGACTCTCCCACTGAGGGACCACCCTGAGGTCAGACCCCTGGTTACAGGCAGGGAGATGTGAGGCTCTGAGATCACTAATAACCAGGTAGCTGTACGGTGCACTGCTCAAAACCAACATCCGTCGGAGAGTGAAAGGAGCACTACTGATAATCACTCCAGGACAACAGCCATAATTGGGGCCACCCTTTGCAAACCAGGGCTGTGGTTCTCTTACATAAAGGGGTTGCCAGTCTCAACATCAATTTTTAGCATGAGAAGTTGCCTAATAACTGATATTCTAAATTGGCTATAGAAAAAAATAACTATCGTTATCGTAGTTCTCCTTATAAAATAAGACAATTTAAAAGAATGCATACTGAGAAGGCTAGGTGATCCAGTCATGATCCCTGGGTCCTGGGATGGAGCCCTACATTGGGCTCCCTGCTCACCTCTCCCTCTGTCCCACCCCCCCCGCCCAACTTGTGTACAAGCTCTCTCTCAAACACATATATAAAATCTAAAAAAACCCCAATGCTATACCAACAAATGTTGTATCATATACCAAGTTTTGTTTCTTGAGTCCTTCTCCAATTTTTATTCTATTTAAGAAACATGTTGCTTTATCATTTTTAATTGAGGCATAATTGACATATAACATATTAGTTTCAGGTGTACAACAGAATGGCTCGATATCTGTACATAATACGAAATGATCACCACTAGTCTAGTTAACATTTTTTTTCACTGCATAAAAACACGGCATAGCTTTACTTTCCTATTTCCTCCCTCCAGCCCCCTTTCCTTCTGTGTTGCCTTCCCCCCTTGCAGGTTCTTTCTGACATAGTAGGCTTTTTATAAAACCTTAGAATGTTAGAACTGAAAGGGAATCTCAAATCTGTTCAAATCCTCTCACATTACAGCTGAAAAAAGACACAGGCTCGAAGGTTACATTGTAAGTGATGTGAAGACAGAGGTGGGATTTGAAATATTCTGATTTAGGGAAATCTATTTTATGGCACTCCAGAGGTAATGCAATGGTGGACTGAAAGAATTAATAAAAACCACTTATGTATCCAAGGGAGGGATTAGAGAAGAACCGAAATCAATTCGTTTAATATTTATCATAACTCTTATTATGTGAAAGGCACTCTGCTAGGCACTGGGTCAAACAGAGATAAATATGGCAGAGTCCCTGCTCCTGACAGAGACTTTAAAATGGCTAAAATCGGAAGCAGAAGGTGGAACACACCAGAAGAAATCTACAAGGGGGAAAACTACCGAAGCAAAGAAAAATGAGAGGCCAGTGCTAGCTGGGTGGGAGAGCGTCAGGAAGGGTGGCTGCACTAGTCTCCCCCAACTGGGTTTCTTTCAGCTCTCACTCAGAACACTGACGATCTCGCTTAATTGAACTTGTAGTTAGCCATCTTTTATCAACTGGAATAAAAGCGATGGCAGTAAGGAAGAATTTCTTGGTTGTGGTTAAAACGAGATTTAGCCATAATAGCTAAAAGCTGGAAACAATCTAAATGCCCACTAACCACTAACTGGTTAAACTGGTGGTATCGCCTTGTGGGGCTACTGGGACTTGTAGGAATAAAAAGGAACAGCTATTGTAAGTAGCACACACGGCTGAGCCTCAAAGGCAGGATGCTTCGTTAAAGAAGCCAGACCTGAAAACATATTGTATGATTTCATTTACATGACATTCTAGAAAAGTAAACACTAGAGCCGCAGGACCTAAGAACAGGGGGTGTGTGTGAGGGAACGAAGGGGCGTGAGGGACATTTGGGGTTGACAGAAGTGTCCTGTGTCAGGATTATGATGGTTCCACCTCTGTACATATTTGTCAAAATATTTTTTCTTGCACACCTACAATTGGTGATTTTTATTATATTTAAAGTTACCTCCATAGAGCTGATTTTAAAAAGGAGCAAAGGCAGTAGAATAGGAACATCTACCGTCTTCTCCAAGTTATTCACAATCACCAGTGGCCATATGTGGGCATGTCCACGTTTTCCTGATGACGGTCAATAGTTAAAGGAAGTACACAAGCACTGGACAGTCCTCAAACATGGACTAAGTACACAGAGAGGTGTTGTCACTCCTTTTTTCCAATGACAGTTTCAGCACATTATATTCTCTAAAAATGTCTGCAATGATATTTACCATCCCATTAAAGAAATGGACTGAAGAATTCACTTGATGTTTTTGATCCTCAACTTTTCTGTATCATTTTTTATTTTAAATCCTGCTATTTTAAAAATGTTCATGTCACAGAGCAAAAATGACTTATTAGATTTTTTTAAAGGACATTCTAAATTTTATAGCAACATTGAAGGATTAAAAGTTTCTGATGATCCTAAAGTTCATCGATGAGTCTAGGACAGAAATGATGAAGGCTTGGGGCACCTGGGTGGCTCAGTTGGTTAAGCGGCTGCCTTCAGCTCAGGTCATGATCCCAGCGGCCTGGGATCGAGTCCCACATCGGGCTCCTTGCTCTGCAGGGAGCCTGCTTCTCCCTCTGCCTCTGCCTGTGCTCGCTCACTCTCTCCCTCTCTCTGACAAATAAATAAAAATAAAATCTAAAAAAAAAAAAGAAATGATGAAGGCTTCAAGTCTAACACAAGCATGGGGTCTACAGCGGCAGTGTTTTAAGGCACCAATCCCATCCGCCATGATTCTAGTTACCTTTTCACTAGGGCTGAAGTTGGAGTATTAACCATACAACCCTTTTGGTGAAATGGTGTTTCCCTTCCAAAGTACAATACCCAGAGCTCTGCGACAGTAGAATACTGGTATGACAAAATTATGAGGCATAACATGCTTACCAGCTGAGAGCCATTCTTGATGGCATTATAGAGAAAAGCAGCAAGAAGGTATAGGTGTCACTGTGAGTTAAGACACATGAAGTCCATGTGTCCCAACCCTGGTGACATTCTCTTTGATCACTTGGTTAATGTCATTGGTGTGCTATTAACATGTTTAATAACTGATATCCAGAGGGGAAATTGCTTATTTTTAGTGTTTACCAATTTTCAGTGTAAATGCTTCTACCACGGCCTGTTTCAAGCTACCAATGTAACATCACTGAACAAGGAGTCAGGAAGAAATACATACAGTTGGCTTTCATAAGCTGGCATGAGCCAACCCTGGCACAACACTGGTTAGGTGGTCTCTCCCAAGCTTCTCCACTATAAAGTTATTATTTCCCTCTTTGTAATTCCTAGGTAATTTGTGGGGAGGTGCTAAGACCATGTAAATAAATACTCTATTCCTCATTAAATTCTCATCTATGAGTTTTATATACAATGGTGACTCTTCTACTCTAACAGTCTTTCTCACTTATTAGTTGACATTGTGCTGTAAGAACGGGCTTTCCTTTCTCTCCCATTATTAATTCGTTGATATTAGCATGGAGTCATGGGTTCTTTTTTTACTCAGTGGGCTATAATCTATTATGGTCATTATTACTATTATTATTATTTTTTTGGTTCAACTCACCCTATTTGGCCAGTGCAAACCCCTTCAAGCTATTTCCTATATCTCTATTATCCCTATGAACTTCTTGGCTTTCAACCCCCACCAAGATGTTTCAGGCTCGTCTGGTACTATCTTTGTACCAGTCTTGCAATCAGCCTTTGTCCAAGGAACTCTTCTGCCTTTTAGTGGAGAATGGTATTTAGAAACCAAGATCTGTCATCAGGTGGTACACATTGCTACTGAGAAGTCTGCTCCTAGGTCACCTTAGTAGACAGGACCAGGATGGGAATATACATATAAATGTATTAATATATAATTATTTTTCCAAATATGTTTATATTAATAGTACATGTACATTCACACCAATCTCTCCAATTCTGATCCAACAACATAGATAGAACCTAGTTCCTCTCTTTCCATCACTATAACTTTCCTCCTCAACAGTGAGAAACGTGGCTCCCATATCTTCAACATGTTTACTCATTTGTTCAATCTTACACAGTATATACAGAAAGAACTTTCAAAATTGCTGATCTACTACAGAAAGCATATCTACTGTGAACTAGAATTAAATATTTGCTTACAGTTTTGTTTGCTTTGTGTTTTTTTTAATTTTTATTTTTACTTATTTATTCAGTTTTACACAAATGCATACACACCATTTTCAGTTGATTTCCTCTGTTCTGGGAAAATTACATCTTGAGGGGCAATAGAATACAGTAGAAAACACACAGCTACAGTGTCGAAGTATGGCATCCACTTTCTTATTACCTTTGTGGCCATGGACAAGTAACTTTATTCTTTTAATCTTGGGGTTCTTCATTCAAATAGGGCAGGAAAAAATCCTACCTTAAAGGATCAATAATTTTAGTAAGTTATTATTTATTAATGCTTACCATAAGCTAAGCTCTTCACAGTTATCCTTTCATTATTCCCTCTGAGGTAGATTCTCTTATTGTCCTTACTTTATAAATGAAGAAACCAAGGCCAAGAAAAGTAATATTACTTGTTCAGAATCTCTTAGTTATTAAGGGGCATAACCAGGAAATCCAGGCCAACCTGACTCTCAAGTCCACAGTATGAATCCTTATGCTTCAATCTCTAGTTCATCAGTGGTGCAGAAAAATGAGAGAAGGTTAAAAGGACAACAAGATCATTGAAATAATTCGATTATCCCTAAGTGTGTGTCTTTTAATACCTATAATATCCATCTGGACAGCCGAATTCCAAGATAGTTCTTCTCCTTTTCCATTTGTCCCATATGTTATTAGATCACTTCCTCCTACAGTGACACTATCAGTTAGTTGTATCCTCCTTAAAGAAATTCATTGGCCTTAACAAAAGCACTGAAAGGAGGGCACCTGGGTGGCTCAGTCATCTACCTTGGGCTCGGGTCATGATCCCAGGGTCCTGGGATCGAGCCCTGCATAGGGCTCCCAGCTCAGTGGAAAGCCTGCTTTTCTCTCTTCCCACTCCCCTCTGTTAGTGTTCCCTCTCTCGCTGTGTCTCTCTCTGTCAAATAATAAATAAAGTCTTTAAAAAAAAAACCAAAAGCATTGAAAGGAGCACAACTACGTCTCTGGCCTCAACCTGGTCACAAAGTCCTAGAAGACAAGACACGTATATCTTATCTGGAAGGTAAGTACCTAAAAAATAGAGACCTTGGTTTTGCTCACTAATTTGCTCACTAATCCAAGAGCCTGGAATGATGCCTGGGATATAGCTATGTGGTCAACAGATATTTGATGAATGAATAAATGAATGAACGAACAAACGAATGAATGAGCAACTCTAGGAGATGGAAAGTACCAAGTCTCCACACAGGTTTAAGTTTCCTCCTGTCTACTGATCGGAAGAGAACAGGATCAGATAATCCCTACTTTGGCCAACAATTTGATTCAGTTTTACATTGGTATGGACAATAACAATATAAAAACAGTAAAATTAGTAGACAACATGATGTCTTCCATGTTTGACAAGAACACAAAATCCTGTACTTGTTTACTGCTAACAGGGGCTATGTTTTCATATCTGAGCAAACATAGAAATACTAGGATAGAACAAACCAGGATAAAAAAAAATACAAGAGGAGTAGCTTTCAGTAACCCCTACTTCCTCAAGTACACAAAAATCCCCTAATGCCATCATACATATTTCCTAGAGTAAATTATTTCTATTTTCTTCACTGCAAAGTGTGTCAGAATTTTAAGCACAACGTTGAAAGATGAGTTATCAGATTAGAACATGAGTCACTTCTAGGAAAGGAAGCAGAAACAGAAAGGAGATCTACGTCTTTCAAAGGAATAAACACAAAAGAAAGGAAATAATTAACAAAAACAGCCCTAAAAATAATTTGCTCTCCAAAAGCGTTCTCTTACAGTATCTCCAAAATAACTTGAAAGCTCTAACCATCAAGCAAAGGAGGCCGTACTCGACGAGATTCTGCCTGCTTCCATGCGCGCAACTCGCATCGTCTTCAGACAAAACCACGGACTCTTACCAACTCAGGGTCCTTCCCGTATCTGTGCTTTCTGTTTTGCAAAGAACATCCCAATGCATTGACCTCTCTACTCTTCATAACAATTCTGGAAGGCAGGGATATGGAACAGTTATCCCTGCTTGACATTTCTGGACAATTCTCAAGCCCAGAGAATTCAGAGATGTGCTCAATGGCACACCGAGTGCAGAGCTAGAACTGACACCTGCCTTCGGGCTTCAAGTTCAGGGCACTTCCATTCCATGGCACTGCCTCACATGAGTGGCTTGGTCAGACTCCTACTGCTCATCCATTCAACAAACACTTAAACACCTACTTTGAGCCAAGCACAGACTGCCACCGTGCCTTCAGAATTCATGGTGAAGAAAACAGACAAGAAAGAACAACTGAAATAGAATGGGAAATAAATAGGAAAATAGAGCCGAAGGCCTGCTATCATACAGGAAGATAGGACAGGAGTGGCGAGGTTCAGTCAGGGAGGATCTTAGGAAGCTGAAATATGAGAGGCTGAAAATGAGTTGTAACTAAGCCATCCAAAGAATGAGAAGAATTTTGTAACAAGTGAAGTGGACAGCGTGTGCAAAGATTCGGGGAGGAGCGGTAACCCAGGTGCCTTTGGAACACGGCGAACAGCCTTGGCACGACCAAAGGGTGGTATAGACACGTTGCAGGGTAGAAGCGAGCTGCTGGTAGAGAGAGGCTGGAGAAAGAAGAGACTGAAGATGTAGGCAGGAGCCAGAACACGAAGCTATTTTTAAGGACTTCATCCTGAGGGAAGTAGGGAGCCAACGCAGGGTTTTAAGCAGGGGAGTGTTGTGATCACACTCATGCTTCAGAAAGATCACTCTGGCTGCAGTGTGGGGAACAGATGGGGAAGGGACAACATTAGAAGCAGGGAGAGCACTTATTACTACAGCAATAGCAAGAGCAATTTCTGAAGTCGTTTCCTAGATGTGGTAGCTACCATAGGTAGATGCTCCACTGTACAACCACCAAATGCACATTACAGCAGTTTTCACCCTTAACACATCTCAGAGCTCAGAGGCCTCTGATGCATTAAGCGATGTAAGTCTCTTCTAGTTTACGACCCCATGGGCCCAGTTCACTAGACCAAAGAATAAAAACAAATATGCTACTGCAGAAAATAAATTAGATCATGAATTTGCCTTTGCATCTTCCTATTGTCAAAATATCCATGTTTTCCATCTCTGACCCTTCTATGCAAACTGATCACTTTGGCCCATCCCTGCCTTTCCTCTCTGAAAAATGTCAGTGAATCTACGTAGTTCCCATAATTCATCCTTCTAATGAGTAACTTCAGATGGGACACCGGTAGGATCAATGTATATGTTATAATGACTTTTCTGTAACCTGTTAATGGATATGCATCATTGTCAAGTTGTGACACCACTGACAAAAAAGTTGCTATTATTAAAATGTTTTTGAAACTTATTTCTCAGATCCATTATTAAATGGGCAATGTGTTGGCTGCTTCGTGGCTACTAAATTTATTAAGGAATAGGCTGTAATAGCAAGAATTATAATTATTAAATACACTTTATCACACCTTATTTCCCAAGTCTGATAGAGTCATGCCTCGTTTATATGGGATGTTGGGAGGTGAGAAGTTCCACCTGGAAGAATTTTTCCAGGCAGCAGACCCACAGAAATCTGACCATTTACAGTAGAATTATGTCTACAATATATACTAATTATGGCTGTGCTTCCTTGAGCAAACTATACTGAATATAATGGACTCCACTCGATAGTCAAGGTCACAATGTCAAATGAGGAAGGCTGCTTGCTGCTACTGTTGCCTTTGCTGGGAAGCTCTTGGGCTCACTGCTCAGCCTTGTACCTTCAGGTGCCCATTACCAGCGACTGGAAACAGAAGGCACTTTGTTGTTAAAAAGCTACTGCATGGAAAATCTCAGATGCTGTACTAAAGATCCAGGAAGCAAATGGAATGATGATCTGCTCCTTGTAATTTTTCTAATTTCTAATTTCTGATTTTTTGCATCGGTTGTTTTGTAAGAGTTGCTGCCATGTTTTTGGTTTTGTTTTGTTCCTTAGAAGTACTTTTTAATTTATATCTCAGTTTATAGCAATGGGTCAAATGGCTGCGCTTCCCAGAAATCTGAGGAAGCTGAGAAACGCTGTAATAAAGACAGTGGGGTTTTCTTTGTTACTGAAGTGGTGTGTTTTTGGTCAAACACTCAGTATGTTTGTACCTCTGAATTAGGATTGTGTTCGACTGACTAACCTTGGCTTAGTAACAAAAATATAGTTCATTCATTTTTAAAACTTGATGAGAGCTGTGTAAACTTTCCATAATTTTGCATGGGATTCTGGAGCGGAAAAGCACAATTATATTTACAGAAGAGAAAACTGACTGGGACCCAAGTGTTCGGATTCCCATTCCAATGTTATCCCCACTCTTTCAAATTAGAGAAGCATGTTTCTGCCACGGGACTGAGGTCATTTTCCTCATGAAAACATTTTCCGTTGGAGTCATTTTATGATTTAACGTGATTTCTATTTGGCTTGGAACATGTGCTTACAACTACTCTTACCTACCTTTGAAAGGTTCCTTCTCCTAAGAAGCATAAGTGTGTGTTGGGTTTTCTTCTTTTGTGGCCGTCAGGAGGCCACGGCGTTCCCCATTCCCACGGCTGCAGAACTGCCATTTCTGTTCCCGAAGACCTGCTTCTACCTCTATTCTAAATCTATATTCGGATGCATTTCTACAGGGTAGCCTGTTCTGAGCATACCCAAAACAGGGGAATCCATGACCTGAGGAAAGGAATCAAAGCAACTAAAACCCTGAAGGGCCCCTGAAAGCAACATTGTGCCCTTGGCCTTGAGGCCTCAACGCGGAAGCCCACTGCCAGCAGGGCCGGGTCACATAGCCGTGCACCCCAAGCAAGTCACTTACTCTATGACTCCCTTTTCTTAAATGTGCGATGGGTTAATAATGTACCTCTCCTTTGGAATACCAGGACATTGTATGTAAAATATACTTAGTATAGCACGGGCATATCCTGTGTTCAGAAATATAAATCGGTACCACTATAATTCTCATTGTTATTTCCTAGAAGATGACTATTCAAAGTGTGATGATCCACACAATTATCTCAAAGACTCACAAGCTTGAAGAAAAAATTTAAAAAGTCCTCAGTTTCCTGATAAAAGCCATATGGGAGGAGTGGTATTGTACAGTGGATATGAACTGGGACTTTGGACACACACAGACTAGATGTGGGCCCTGACCCGCCAGCCACTTGCTGTGTGCCATTGGAAGGGACCTCAGTCTAAGGTCATTTTCTCATTTAGTGAAACGATGTTGTCTGAATCCGTGAGACAATCTATATAAAGCAACCAGCAACATCCGGCCCAGAACACCATTTGACGAAGGTCTAAATGCAACTAACGGCCTGGCATCTAGTTATTTCATTGTCGGGTTTATTTGCAACAGCTGTAAGGTGTAAAGCACAGGCGGGTCCCTAAGACAAGGAGAACTGACGCCCGGGGCTGCCGGGCCAGCTAGGAGCTCAGCTGCTCTGCAAAGAATGACCAGTAAATGGCAGCTTCCTCTCTCCTCCTCCCCCTCCTGCTCCAAGTGACAGTTCTGCAGAAAAGGACTAATCAAAGACGGGCCTGGCTACTGGCTCCAAAATTGCTGAAAAAGTTGACATGATTTTCTTGTTTTTATAGAAGGATTCCAGTTCTTGTAGAAATAGAATTCAGGGTTTATGCTCAGGAGAAACCAACTGCATCCAGACTGGCTGCTGAGGGAAAGGTGGGGGTAGTGAACACAAGAGCCTAGGGCTGCCACGGTTTCTAAACGTGGCTGCCGCTACCTGACACGTGGCTGGGCTGAAGTGAGAGGCACCGTAGGTGTAAATAATACACAGCCGGCTGGGGAGACTCAGAAAAAAAAAGCAAAAAAAAAACCCCAAACTCATTAATTTATACTGATTACATGTTGAAATGATACCACATTCTGTGTTGGGTTAACTAAACTATTAGAATTAATTTCACCTGTTTCTCTTCACCTTTTAAAATGCGGCTATTTGGAAATTTTTCATTCAATACGCGGCTTGCGTGTTGTGGCTCTCCCTGTATTTCCATTGGACAGTGTGGGTTTGTGCCTAACTCCTTTGTCTACTTCCCCAGAGCAAAGAGTCATTTTCAATCCTCATGGGCCACCGATCAATCAGGTTTTTGTTGCCAAAACCTGCTAACTTTAAGTGCTTCATGAAGATATCAAATATCATAATGTTTTATAAAAAGCAAAAGCTATTAAAATAATATATCTTTTTACTTTGACAAATTTCTCACTTAAGTCGGCCAGTCACCACTGCTTGAAAGGAGAAACAAAGAAGAATTCTGATACAAAACGAAGAACAGCCAATGCTGAAGCAGTTACCATATTACACAAATGTAAGCAAAATAAACCCTTTAAAAAAAAAATCAGATCTGGTTTGAAGCACCTCCCCAAATACATATGCATAATTAAAATTAAATTATAAAGCCTGGTAAAAAGTATTCCACACAGCCAAGCTGGCAAATTACAGAAAAATATCGTTATGAACATGCATTAGGACTCCTAATAAGTAAATGTGCGTACAGTTGGAAAATCTTCAGCATTTAATAGTCTTTATGTAATTGTTAAATGGCAATAACAGATTCCCTAAGAGATTTTTCTTCCTGAAATCTGGAGGTAATCTCCTAAAATCCAAAATTTTTCCAAAAAAATCTGTACCCAACAGATTTTTGAATCTCCAGTAATCAATCTTGTATCATTCATTACTTGTTTCTCATAAAAAAAAAAAAGCAAAAAACTCAGCACTTTCAAAGTTAATCAAGAGGACCGCGCAGTCGTATTAGTCAATGTGTCAGCCAGTTTGATCCACCACCCCACGGCCTGGTGAGCTATCTCTTGCCTCTGTAGTTCTCACTGACTGCAGAGCAGAATCTGCACTTTGTGGAATTCAGATAAGCCAATGAATGGTTTCAGCTCTCTACAAAAATTGCTGGAGTTTGTTGGAAGAAACAGCATTCACGAACCCGGTAAGGGGAGGGGTGGGTGGGAAAGCCAGGACCACACATAGCAAGCCCTCGCGAGAGTCGCTGTTCCAGCCATCATTATCCCTGCCACATCATTACTTACAGAAAATCTTACCACAAGGAGCTGCTGGAAATAATGATAAATTATAGGCACCTCCAAATGTATTTACAGAAAAATTAACACATTAGGAGTGCTCGCCTTCTCGACTTCTAGAGCTTACTATCCATGAGTAGCTCCATTTCTTCAGGATACTGGAAGGGAGACACTCAGAATGAAGCAATACTGGGATAGCAGGAGTTGGAGGAGAGTGAGATCTACTGCAGGATCTGATTTAGAGGCCCAGACTTTGAATCTGGGCCAATAACTCCTGGCCGAAGGTTTTCCGAAAGGATTTATATCCCAAAGCATCCATAGTATTTTACTCTATGAAATCTTACTCTAAGAGTCAAGCTTTGAGAGAGGTACCCAAACCTGCCCAACTGACTGGTCTAGTTATTTGCCAAGTTTATTTTCAAGAACTGTTACCATATAAAGTTCAAGTTGGAATGGTGCAGCCGGAAGAACCCACTGTAACGTTACTTGCACAGCTGACCATTCAAGGAATAGTCAGACATGTTCCTCCACGCTTTAGAGGATGGACTCAACCTAAGCTGAAAGGTACCAACCCACCTGCTCTCTGCACGAATGGAAGGGCTGGGGAGAGAAGTCCCACAAGCGCTGATAAGAAAACAAAAACTTCCCACATGGCAATTCTCACAATTATCCTACCACGAATGAATTTAGCGTAATTTTTCCCAAAGTGTATTCCTAAACACCTGATTCCTGGGAGAGACGTGGAATTTGATAGGAGTTTCCATAAGTTGTATAAATTTGGAAAATGCTGAAAATGAAATCCCTTTCCAAGAGAGTTACAATGTGCACTAGTTAGCATTTCCAAGGCTCTGAGAAGTCCAACTGGAAAGAGCCCTATTCAATTCAATTTTCCAAAAGGAATTGATCACAGAATCAATTTTCTCACGACACCCACTACCAGAGGCAATATACAAAGTGTAATAAATAAACCTATTCTGGAGCCTAACTGCTGAGGCTTAAATCCCAGCTCCGCCTCATTGCTAGTGCCATGACCTTGGTCAAGGTAGTAACCTCCATACACCTTAGTTTTCTTATCTATAAAATGGGCTCATGGCAGACTCTACCTGAAGCTAGGTAGAGTCGAGTCTAAGTGAGTTAATGTGAATAACGTGCTCATCACGGAGTAAGCAGTGTGTCCTGGGAGCTATCTTGACCACTGCCCCCAGGAGGAACGTTCCAAGAAGTGGTCATTGCTTGTAAGTTACAGCACTTCTGTTTGTTTCAAGAACTAGTAACCGCGAGGAAAAGTCCAAAAAGAAAATTGTTTTTCCTTTCAGCAACAGGTTGTGCAAGACTCCTACAGAAAGATTTTAATAGGTTTCTTCCGACAAGTCATGTTATCACTGAATACCAGGGCTGTATAATGTGGAAAACCAGGAACAGCGCTAGACTAGGAGTACAGAGATGGAGACTGTACACTCAGTCTTCACTGAAGAACTCTTGACCGTGGGCAGGTCACTTAGCGTCCCTCACCTCAGTCCTCACATACAAGAATGAGGGCTGGATTAGGCTTGTTTCACTAATTCATTCACTTACAAGGATCTGAGTGAAGGAATACTTTTAAATATAAATAACGTTTTCCAGATTTTACACACACACACACACACACACATAGGTAAGTTACTATATCCACCTTATTCACTAGGATAAAGGATCACCACCCCTGCACTGAAAAAACCTACAGTGCCTAGTACAGCTAATGCTGAATGAATGCCTATTTAATAGCAATCAACATGGTATCCCTTCATTCAACAAAAAAATTACAAAATCCCTATGACATAAGACACGCTGCTAAGTACAGCTAAGTTTATGTATTTCTGGAAAGCTATGAGTTCCACCTATAAAGAGCCTGCAGTTTAATTTGTGATGTAAGTAAAAGATGACTAATTGTTACGGTTTCTTTTCCCAACCTTTCAATTTGTATCCCATAATTCAGGTGAGTTTTGTGGTATTATTTTATACAACAGGACCACACTAGTATTCTATATTATTATAAAAAGGCTCTGTATTTGTTATAAAACAGATTTTATAAAGGTATTCAGGAACTAGGATGGAAGATAAGGCAAACTCAGTACATTACAATGAAGGCAAGTATGCCCCAATCAACTTTATGTAGAATTTTAGGTTAATAAGAGTATCTATTAAATGAAAACTTCTTAACAAGTGAGGGGAAAGAGGCACACTTTGGAGCTTGTTGTAAATACAGGTGATCGATTTCCTTTTGTTCAAAGAAATCATTTCCTCCGTTTCCACCAAATAGACAGTTGTGTCCGTTTCTTAGAGAGAAATGACCAAAAGCACATGGTTCTCCATGAACAACACAGGAGTGAATAAATATGTTTTATCACTGCTAATCAAACTGCAGTTCTCTCTTCTCACTGACAAAAGCAAGCCATGGATCATAGATGTGATCTCTAAAATCAGAATGTTCTCAACACCCGCCCTAATCCGATGTTAAGCTACCCGATCCGGCTGCTCGGAGACGGGGGACGTGAATGCAGCACTCACTGGGTACACCCCGGGTATCTAATCTTGGTGAAAAGTGTGCAGAAACTCTTGCGGATAAATCACTAGATCTTTAACATCTCAAAATAATTGTACATTTTCATCACTTCTCTTGGGGATGGCTTCATAGCAGCTACTCCTCACTCGGCAACTCTTTATCAGTAACGGAACGTTGGAAAATTTCAAGGACAGCAGGGGTAGACGAGGGCCCACGTAAATGGCATGGGTGATGTGACCAGGCAGATGATTAGCACGGATGTCTTTGGTTTGCAGAAAGTTTAATTTTAGTAGGTCTAAGAAAACAAGGAAGTCCTCCCTTCCTTGCCCCACTCTACACTGTTCTGTTGTAAACGCCTCTTGAGTTTGCAGGTGTCCGCCTGAGGGCAGGTCACGGAAAGTCAGTGAAAATCAGGGCACCCTCAACAACAGAAATTAACCTGCAGATCAGGCAGGCAAGTATATATTTCAGAGAGCATTAATCTTTCTGGAACAATCAAACTGGACCTCACGAAATGAACAGGGACTCAAAACAACAAAAGCAACCAACAGCATCTATTCCAACATTGCAAATTTCTTAGATGTTACAGATGTCACCCAACAGTGCATGCATTTGCTTCCCATATGTGAACAAAACTGAGGCATCACAAGATAAATTTGAATGGAATGTTAACCTTCACTTAAATTTTTTTTTTTTCTTTGCCTAGCTGACGACACAATTTTAGTATTATCACAACGGAGCTTCTGGCTGGAAAAAAATTAAATTAATGGATGGATTAAAAAAGCTTAGAAACTTAAAAAAAATAAACAACTTTCAAATATCTGTACTTGATGGAGTCAAGAGCCAAGATGAATGTATTTCAATTGCAACTTCCAAACTAAACTCACAAATTACTACCATTATGCTAAGTGTTAGCTACCCCACTGTGCAGTTTTGCTTTGTGAATTTTTACCTTCCTCTATGAACACTTTTAGCCACTGATCGCACAGCCTTTCAATGTTTTCTGCCTTTTCCTTTAAATAAACTGGCTCTGGCTCCTTCCATCTGGTTCCCCTTCCGTCAGCAACCCTGCACCTGTTCACACCTCCTCTCCTGTTGGATTCCACTGAACATTTCCTCCTCTGCCAGGGCTATTCTGGCACTCGCAACCTTTCTGTCATTCAATCCATCTGTCAGAAGTGAACTTTGTTTACCGCAAGCTTCTGCTTTCTTCTTCAAGAAGCAAAGCCCCTCAAGGTCATTGTCAAATGAACTGCCGGCATGGATTTAAATCCTCCCCTGCTAACCAGCAGAAGATGAAGCTCTGTTGTGTAATGCACTTGTGAAAATTACTTTTGGGTTCGGGAAGACAATAATTTGGAGTCAAAGTAGTAAGACATGGTATTTTAATGATCATTTGTAAAACCAGACAGCTGATATGTATTTCCTTCATGTGTGTCTGCACTTCTTATTATATCGAGTATGAACTATATGTATAAGAAGCAAAATAAAAGTTTTTAAGTGAAATCAAAATATCACAAACAAGTTTACACTATGTAAAAATTGCTCCGTACTATACAGCATTAACTTGAGGAATAAATATTTTCACTAATGAATTAGCCAAGGGAAGGAGTATTCCAATTAAGAAATTTTACACCGAAATGCTTAAAATGTACAAATATGTACCATTTCAATTATAAGCTCTATATTAACACACAGCTCCGTTACTGCTTTGAAAGACTGAACCCATAATACACATTGAGTATATTTTAAATTTCATCATTTAAAAAATAAACAGTTCTGCTTCAATAATATTCAAATATATGTTGCCCAACAAGCACACCATCATCTAGCTAAAGAAATAGAAGTTGTACCAACAGGCTAGTTCTGGGGAGAAAATGAACTCATAAAAATTAGGTGAACATTATACTCTCCAGTGAATTTCTTCTGTGTCATCCCCTGCTGTCAAGTATTCACCCTCCCTTCATAAATCGGACACGAAATCACTTTATGTTGCATTATTTCCCAGCATTTTAGGCAACTGTATTCTCTAGGAAAAAGGCAAAGCCATGGCTCGATTCAGTGTTCTTGCAAGAAAAAGGGAGATCACTTTTTTAGGAGAAAAGAGATGACACAAATTTGAACAAAAGCACTGTTACAAATAAATGTAAACTAAATGTAAGCCTAAGGGCCACTTCATTCATAACACTGCTTTTAGATTTGGAGGAATTACCCCAAGATTTTGTCCTATTGCATATGCTTTTATTAAGCACAATTAATCAAGCCAGGAAAATTTTCTAAATCCTTTGTAGAAAAGGCAAAAATTAAAGCTTTTTTCATGGACACAGAGTTGCAGGCAGGTTTTATTAATAAAAGCAGCCTAAAAACATGCAATCTAAAATTTGAATCTTTAGGGTTTCATTGATATTTGTAATTTACCCCCAAAAAAGGAATTTTTCAGAACAATTCTTCAGACGTGTTAAAGAAAATTACTGATACTAAATATAAAAACAAAAACAAAACCCGACAAAGACAGCTTCAAATCCAAGTGCAGAGACATTCTTTTTTAGCTCGAATTTCAATTCTATTCTTCATCTCCAAAATTTCCCTATGTCCTAGAAATCATTCTTATGTAATATGTACAATGTAATTGAAGGTGTGGCTTTTGAACACCAAATATGAATTCTAAGAGGCGCTTCCTCCTCTGTCTTCCCAAACATGGTATCGAAATAAATTGTTTTTATGTGGAGAAAATTCCAGAGCTAGTATTTAATTTACCCAGCAAGTCTGTTTAATATTTTTCTGGGTATTTTTTTTTTTCTCTTTAGTATAATCCGTGCCTGACAACAATTCGGTCACCTGGATGCCTGCTTCTGAATAGCATGGAAAGGGTACTGGTAATGTGATCACTTCCGTGGTCTGATTTGCTGTCTAAAAGAAAGAAGTATTAGCCAAATGCTAGTTTCACAGGAGCTGCTTAAATCACCGTGAAGGAACGCTGCATTCCTAGCAAACTGCGTTTCAGAAACACACTGGTAGGCTTGTTTTAGAAAATGTATATGGCAAGAACGTAAACAAATGAAAAGCTGCTCGGCTGAACAGCACTTATACTCACACGCGGGTGCGTGAGTGTGCACACACATCCACTTTTCCCCTCCATAAGTGCGGGAGAGAAAGAAAAGGGGAAATAGCGTTACGATGGCTCCGAGTGAAGGAATTCAGAGACTCCTGTTAACCGTTATCTGCCTCAGGTGTAAGATGCTTGTTTTATCTTTGAAACAGAAAAACGAGGAAGAAGTTTTAGATACTTTGATACCAGCACCTGAAAGACAAATTTCACAGCAAAAATAAAGTGGCGTTGAAGCCATGTTGCTAGGTTTACTAGAGAACAGGGAAGCCGTTTCTAAGGGCCCTGCTAGGTGAGGGCGAAGAGCTGATGTCACTCACATTCGTTCATACCAGTTTTCCCAAAGCAGCATATGGACGTAGGCTGGAAGGTAAAAATACTTCAGCTCCTTAATGGAGAACTGACCTGCCTTAATTTATCTACATTCTGAGTGAGACTAACGGTTCTGCTTTTCTAAGAACTGAAAATGATGAGCATACAATGATTTTTCTCTGGTGTGTGGGTTTTTCTGCCTCTCTATCCACACAGCCTTTTAACAACAGAGAGGGTACTCCTTCTTCCACCGCCTTCCTCGATTACCTAAAGGCAAGATCTTCTTTCAGATGGGAAAAATATTTGCAGGACTGCAGGACAAAGAACTGAGACTTTGTCACAGAGTTGAGCAAGGGGGAGAAAACAAATTTGCAAGATTCTGTGAAGAGTAAGGAGAGACTAAATGACAACTTTAAATCTGCCACAATCATTTACTAATGTGCTGCTATATCAAATAAGTCTAATTTTTTGACAGCACCAAATTAGATTTATTGCAGAAACTGCTGCATAAATAGCATATGGCTATGTTATACCACCTATTTCAAATCCTGGTAATGTTTCCCCCTCCCCCTTCAAAATGAATAAATTGAGCCAAGCTACAAAGCTTCTGAAAAAAAAAAAGAGAGAGAGAGAGAGAGAGAGAAATATACTAGTTCAAAAACAGATGTAGGAGATCTGGATTTCTTTGTTAAAGTAATAGTTTTAACATGAATGTCCCAACTCTATATTTAAAAAACATGATTCCTTAATGAGTTATTAAATTTAATAGATCATTTTCTCTCTCATTTCTTTCAGAATGACTTAATCTTATTTTTGTTTTAAGGTTTGGGGTTTCTGAATGATGCTTAGCTTTCTGACGTTCTATCGTAGTTTCACAGGCGAGAAAAGGAGGTCAAGCGGCTCCAATTAGGTTCTGAAAAATTATTAGGCGTAATCGCGTGTATCGTCTGTGGGTTTGGGTTTTCGTTTGTTAAAGACATATGTGGTGGAAATCGTATCAAAAAGTCTCTTCTAATTTTAACTCCAGCCTTGGTACCAGAAACTCTCTGATGCATAAAATATATAAAGTGATCACTCCACGTGCCGCACTGTACACATTAGGACGGCAGGAACCCCACCCCCCTGCCCCCCCTCCACCCCAAATGGCACAAAAAATCAAAAGTTCCACGTAGCCGGGACCGAACACTCACGCCACACGTTTCGCGATGGACAGTCCTTCCTTCCTGACTCTCTACCCCGATGGCCACCCCCACCCCCAACTGTGCTACAGTTCAACTCAGTTTTGCTCTTGAACAAAAGTTTCCGCTCTTCCGTTGATGGGAAAGACATTGCAAGGTCTTATCTCAGACCAATGGGCACACCACTGCAAACATCATGGCACGCGGCTACCCCGCAGACTCCCTCTCTGTGGTCAGTCTTCCCAGCTGCCCTATCTGTTACTGTCTGATTAGTTCTGCTAAGGAGCCCCTCCCCTGCCAGCTTTCGGTGCCATCTGTTCGACACAAGATGGCTGCTGCCCAGCAACCTCGCACTGCCCTCCTACCTGGCACCCGGCTACCATCCTTACCCCAAAGTGCTAACACAGGTTCTCGCTGCTGGCAGAGTCAGGATTTCATTACTACTACTTTGACAAGTGCAGGGTTGTTTGTAATTTCTCTTTTATCCTGATTTTGATTGTACAACCACCTCCCACTGATTCAGTTTGCTTCAGTTTTGTTGCTCACAGATTTTACTCTCCACATTAATCTCCCTCTGGCATGTTACTGCATCTGTTCCCTTTTTTATTATTAATTTTCAAATTCCCACCATTTTTGACAAAAAGGAGGTAATCTACACTCTGTTTCTGCCCATTTCATTTTCTTTAATTTGGAAGATAAGTATGAAAGCATGCCAAAGAAGTTAATTCTCCGTTAACAGTTGATTTCCTGGCATCCCTACGCCTTTGTATATGAAAAACAGATAGGAATAAATGTTGACTGAATCACAACAACATAGTCGCAACCGTTCCTGAATTTAATGAAAAGCAAACATATGAAGCAGCATCTCAAAAGTTTATTAGTTACATGAGTTGTCTCATGCTGTCATCCTCTCTTCCACTTTGAAAAGAAAGCCTTTGTGCAAATCAGCCCAAGCGCAGGATCTGAATTTGGGCTCCCCTTGCAGATCCGACAGGGACTCTGTTTTCAACTGTGGATGAATTTTATCTAATTCCTTAATACAATTAATTATCATCCTTCTCACCCCAACACTGTTGACTCATTCAGTAGTGCCTGATCTTGAATAAAGGCCTGATTTCAGAAAGAGGAAAAGGGTCCAGAACTGCCACCCATGCAACGAGGCAGAGCACAGAGAGCCCCCCAGCCCGCAGAGCTGCTTTCATTATTTCTCGTTGGGCAAACGGCGAATATAAGGAGGGGCAAGGTGGTTTCTCCTCCAAGGACAAAGAGGGCCATGTGAGAGTTAGAAAATGGGACGTTATATATTGAACGATACACTGTCTTCGTGTCCCTGATTTGTCACCGCCGCCGCCTTGCCAAAAAGGACTTGAGTAACTTGATCTTGCCTCAACTGCCCTAAAGTTTTCTAGCCTGAGCAAAGCACTGGGATGGCTACTGAATTGATTTTACACGAATTCGTATTAGTAGCGTCATCCCTGAACAGATGAGTAACACCTCAGATTTACAGAACCCTGAATGAGCTTCAGTGATTTTCATACTCACATACATCCTCACCAAATTATAGTTAAGATCGGTAGGAAATAAAGTGTGGTAGGAGACTTTTCCCAAGGTGACAGAAGGTCCTCAGAAGAAAAACCAGGACTGGTGTCAAAATCAAGCTATGCCCAGCCTGGCAAACCACACTTCCGATGCGCTGCTGGGAAACCGGCAACCCTCAAACCTGCTGAAACCCACTTTGAAAGGCTCATCTCAAACACCCCCTCACCTCCAGCCCACGCATATATTCCAATAGTGACTCCTTATTCGATTTTATGTACTTCTTTTGTTGGTATGGCTACATTTAGAATAATTATGCTCTCACCACGGGGTGGATTCTTTCGGTAAAGAGACCCCTTCTACTCTGCCTGGCTCTCCCTGCAGCCACGCTGGCGGGGGTGGGAGACGCTCAGCCCTCCCTCAGGTGACCAGGAGCCTGCCTCGGAGAGGTCACACAGAGTCAAGGTCCCTCAGCTGGATGTCAGCGGCACAGGCTGCTTCCAAATGTTCCCTGACCCGTTTGGTGCCCACTCGGAGTTCCTGAATTCAGGGAACCATACTGTCCACTAAGCCGATCTAAAAGAAGAGGAGCTTAATAATGTAGTTTTCCTTGCAGTGGGCCCCGGTCTCCCATGAGACACAGCCCCGAGGAGGGCACCGAGAAAACTGGATATTCTCCAAACCTCCTCCTTTCTCAGGATCCTAAAAATGAGCTTTGGTTCCAACACTGAACATCAATGAGTCACTGTATAATCTACTTGTGGGTATCAGGGAAACATTAAATAACAAGTGAGTCATGCCCAATAATCGGTCTAGCCAACACTTCCAATTAGGAAGAAGTGTTTAAAAAGAAATTAAACATCAAGTTGTTTTTGTTTTTAATTTACCTTAATGCTGCAGATTGGAGCTTTCTTTTAGAAAAATATTCTTACTTGGGGCTACTAAAGCCACAGCTCTAGGTTTTTGCTTTTTTTCCTCCTTCTATTTGCATTGAACTTGAAGTTCATTGTTGTTGAGTCGGGCGAGTGCTGTGGGCAATCGTTTCTCGGTTTCCTCTGGGCTTCTTCAGAAAATGAGTTGGCTGCCACCACCACCATGCTCCAGGCTGTGGGCCTGTGTGGCAGGGGAGAGAAGACATCCCCGGTGTCGATTTTCATTGCACACACATTTGGGCTTCACAGAACGGAGAGGAGCGAGCCAGGGAAAGTTAGGCAGAACCCACCCGCAGAGACACATTCTCTGGCAACCTGCGATTCTAACCTCTCCCGCCCCAGGCCGCACAGGGACCAGGGTTCCTCGCCCATCAAACAGGTGGAGCCCAGGGCGCTCCAGCGGCCCAGCGGCCATCAGAACAAAATGAAACGCCTTTGCCTCCCTGGCTCTCCGACAGCCTGTTCTCTGGGGGGCCGGGTGGGGGAAGGAAAAGAGGACGCAATTTAAAACAGTACCAAGGCCATCTATTTCAAGACTTGAAGATGTTGGTTGCACATATATCCATTTAAAAGTATTTTTGACACGTTCTCTGCTTAATTTATTCATGAAAGGAGTACAAGGAAAAAAAACAAGCTTAACTTTTAAATGGAAACTTGAGGCTAAAAATTCTTCAATAAAACTCAGGAGGGGGAAAAAAAGTAAAGTTCAAGGAATAGCAAGGTTCCATGTCCAGGCTACAGTCCCCTCTACAAACGAAGAGAGAGATTGGAAGTTTGGGCTTCCGACCTACGCCAGTTGTCACCTGAAAATGAGAGCAGGTCCTTCCTAATTTGCCCCGAAGAAGAAAGAGCAGAGGCAAAGTTATGCAACGTTCATGGAGAATGTGCTAGACGTAGCCTGACGCCAGAGACCTGCTCCTGGCCTCTGAACTGAGATTCTGCAATCCAAAGGGTATTTCTGCTTAGCGTTGAAATACGTTTTTGCGTTGATTTGTGAACAGGAGCTTCACAGCACAGGCTCTGGAGTCTGATGGACCTGGTTCAAAGTCTGCCTCTTCTGCCCGGCACCCTCCCTCCTTCCCGGCTGCCTGATTTCATGCCTCAGCTTCCCTGGGCTTGCTGTAAGGACAGAGAAGGCAGGGTGTTTGACCTTCTCCTGTACAAGTTTAATTCCTTAAAATTTTCTTTGCAAAGCACGAGTTTGTAAAATGAAATAAAAAACAAATTACTAGAATTTTTTTTTAAAGATTTTATTTTTTTATTTGACAGACAGAGATCACGAGTAGGCAGAGAGGCAGGCGGAGAGAGAGAGGGAAGCAGGCTCCCTGCTGAGCAGAGAGCCCGATGAGGGGCTCGATCCCAGGACCCTGGGATCATGACCTGAGCCGAAGGCAGAGGCTTTATTTAACCCACTGAGCCACCCAGGCGCCCCTAGCATTTTTTTAATTTTAAAAGATACAAAAAAAGGAAGGAAGGGAGGAAGAAAAAGAAAGCAAGAGAAGGAAGGAAGAAAGAAAGAAAGAAAGAAAAGGAAGGAAGGAAGGAAGGAAGAGAGGAAGGGGAGGGAAAGAAAGAAAACCCCACTGATCGTGCACTTGGTTGGATACTGTGCAATTTAAAAGTTTCCAAACACTCAATTTTTGCATTTATCGCAGACTCATCATTTACAGCCCATCCCAGGCCACATTTCCTGTCACACTGCTGCTGGGAAACAGGCATAGCGCTTGGCCAGTGCCAGGGCTCATTTATGCATCCTTTCTACACCTCTCTTTTTTAAGCATTCTGAGAGTTCTCTAAAGAAAACCACAAAGCAATCCTGTGATGAACCCTGCCTCCTTGGCCTTATAACATGCTGACAATGGAGACTATCACTCATACACCGGTGTGAACAGAGATGTACTCTTCTTTCCCCTCTTTGCACTTTGTTCCTCGAAGGAAAAATCAGGGATTTTATATTTTTAAAAAGACAACAGAAGGGGACACTTTGATTTCCCCAGGGCCCCAGACCCCTGTTCCCCTAGTGAGAGCTCTTCCCCTTGCTCAGTGCACCTCCCCTCCCTCCCTCCAGTGCCACTGCTGAGGCTGTCAATGTGTCATCCAAGGGGGTGGCTGTGTGATCAGAAGTGGGGGAGCCAGGAAGTCATATTCTTACAGTCTGGGATCAAG
This sequence comes from Mellivora capensis, assembly GCA_004024625.1. NCBI lineage: Eukaryota > Metazoa > Chordata > Mammalia > Carnivora > Mustelidae > Mellivora > Mellivora capensis. The sequence goes on along the minus strand of PISX010001136.1, from coordinate 77,744 downwards.
GGCATCTCCTTTACCTTCAGTTCAGATGGAAGGAGGTGACTCCATGGTGTGGGAGAACGCGAAGGAATGAGCCAACCTTGAGACAGGAGTCAAGCCCTGGGATGGACAGAGATGGACAGCAAACTGGGGTGGCCCCGAGTCCCTGCTCCAGGAGAGCCTGAGGCCAGCTGCGGCTGGATTTTACGTGGTCTGCTTTCGGGAACTAATCAGTTCCCCCTTTCTGGGTTTCTGTTACCTCAACCCAAGTCCTCACTCCTCCTGGTAACCAGAGAGGTCAAACAACTCCAGTCGAGAAAGCATTTGCAGTCACTACTACACGGAAGCTCGACGCTCGGTGATGCTCTGGGAAGACAGACTTCATCACCTCTCCCCAATAAATCAGCCGTCCTAACAGGATAAGCCGCTGCCCCCGCCAGTCCACACTTTCTCACTTTCAGAAAGATACCAACACTGCCTTTCAATTATTCTCTGTCCGCATCAGAGGACACACCTTCCCGTCTGGATCACAAGAGCAGGGAAGAGCAGGGGACCCCCCTTTGACGGGGCTCTCCGAGAATCCTGCTCTGAGGAATTCTCTGAAGCACCTAGCACTGAAAACAGGGTTGAGGGGAGAGAGGAAGCACGCATGTGAAAGGCAGAGCTGCCTGCCGAAGCCAAGCTCCAGCCTGCAAGTTGAAGGGCAGGTGGGCCTCCCTTCTGTTGTGCACTGAGAGCCGCTCCCGTTCTCAATTTACTCGAACGTAAACAGGAGGCTGCCCGGGCTAATCCCCTCCAGGTCAGACCAGAAAAAGATGCAGGAGTCAAAAGAATATGCTTCAGTACAGGTACAGAGCCGTAGGTCTGGAGAAGAATGTTTGCTTCAATAAACAGTCGACGACAATCATATGACCACTCCGAAACGGGCTGTGTTAATCCACTGCGTCATAAAGTGATCTACCCACATGGATGGAAGTGGTAGTCTTATGAGAGAGACTAAAATCCCGTAGCTCTTTAAAAATGTTTGGACATGTCAAAAACCAAGTAGGCGAAGGAATTTCCACCTTCTTGGAAAGGCCTCGCTTTCCAAGGAAAAAAGAAGCGAAGAAGGCAAAGGAGAACGACAGCTGTGTATTACTGATATGTTAAGGGACCAACGCAACTGACCCCCAAACCAGGATGAAGACACACTGACATGTACTTATACCAGCGTACAAGGGGGCAGCTGACACTTATTTTTATTATAAACGTATGCTCCTCGTCCCTCCAGCTGTGTTTTCGGGAACAACTGCATTAGTCATTTTCCTAGGAATTTACTTGACTTCCAGCGGGATGGTAATGGTAGAGGCGTGGAGGGCAAACCGCTGGGGCTGAAAACCTGCTTCTATAACATGGCAGCTGTGTGACCTCACATGGATCCTTTCACTTCTCTGTACCTGGGTTCCCTCAGCTGTAAAACAGGGGAAGATGACTGCACCTTCTAGAGCTCTAGGCAGGGACTGGGGGGGCACTAAACGAAAAGCACTGAGCTCAGGTCCTGGAACACAGAAGGGGCTGGGTAAGTGATGGCCAGGACCCTTAGCCATGACCTCTGTCCTCATCTTTTTAAAGAGTTACTGTTTGTAGCATGGTACCAGGCAGATCTTAAGATGGATATATTCTTAATCTCAGAGACTGATGCTCTCAGATAGTTCAAAGACAGGCTGTGTGTGTTTAATGTTCTTCATGTGTACAGGCGTGCCCTGCCAATGCCACGGTCTCCCCTATGGAGAATGACCTTCGTTCCCCTTTACCTGCTTCCACATGCCCCTGAGATCAGTAAGAGGCTATCTGTTGCTCTGTCCCTGTAATACTTTATCTGGAATCTCTCTTCTAGATCTTTTCTTTGATTTTACCAGCTCTTTGTGTATCTTCTTTTCTTCTCTACCGGCCTGTAAGTTTCTATCAGAGGGGCCACCTTTTAATCATAGAGAATGCTAATTTGGAACTCTGTGTGTGTGTGTGTGTGTGTGTGTGTGGTTTTTAAGGGAGCATATTTAAGTGAGAGCATGGTATATTTGACCAACTTTACTTTGTTAGAATGAGTATCATTTGATTCTCCTATACTTACGTATGTATGGGCATACAAAGTTAAAAAAGAAAAAAGCTATTTCTGTCTTATCTCTATCTTATACTTTTTACCTTGATATATTTGAAAAAATATATATGTATATATATATTAATGTTGTTACTATACACATATGTATAGTAATGTGTATATGTATGAATGTGTATTATGTAATAATATACATTGCCATATGTATGTTTATATATATATTATGTGTGTGTGTATGTATGTGTGTATAATAGCATACACTATTACTAATGTGTGTGTGTATTTGTGTGTGTGTGTGTATGTGTGTGTATATGTAAATGTTTATTAATACCGGGCTTTGAGGGTGCCTGGGTGGCTCAGTCGGTCGAGTGTCAGGTCATGATCCCAGAGTCTGGATCAAGCCCTGCGCCCTGCTCAGGGGGGAGCCTGCTCCTCCCTCTCCCTGTCCCCTGGTCATATTCTCTCTTGCTATGTCTCTCTCTCAAATAAATAAATAAATAAATAAATAAAATCTTTAAAAAAAATACTGGGCTTTGAAAGAACAATCATAAACTTGCAATACATTGGCCATCCCTAAAATGACTTACTGAGCTCCAGGTCTTTGCAGGGGGCTGAGCCAGATGCTCTGATACAGAACATTAATAAGACCTCTCAGCCCTCATTTGGAGAATAGCGCATTCCAGAAGGGAAGAAAAGCAAGTACATAAAACCCTTCAGAGTAGTAACTCATTTTTCTCATATCTTCATTGTCCCTGTTTTGAGGAGTTCACTCCGGATGGGGAGCCTTCTGCTCTGAGTGGGAGGGATTCAGAAGGAGACACACTCCCCTGTGGCAACGGGGCCATCCGGGAGGGCTACAGTGGTAAAATCAGGATTTCAGAGCAACCTGGAAAAAGGAGGTAATATTATCATAGAGCTAGAGAAGGTCAAAGAGGTATTCTAGGTGTAGAGAATAACGAAGGGGAAAAAAGCCCCAAAGTGCAACTTGGCTTGTGACGTGAGCTCGTGACTATGATGATGAAACTAGAAGGCTGGGACCCTGTCTCGGAACGGTACCTGCGAGTGGTCTGGACCTTTTGTAATGGTGTGATGCCAGGGAAGGTTTCAGGAGCAGGTGACAGAGTCAAGACAGTGGTTAGGAATACTGAATTGGCAGTGCCAGGTGAAAAAGGCTGGAAGGGTCCATGAACCTTGTGAGAGGTCAGCAGAGGCCAAGTTATGATGAATGCAAATGGCACGTCTCCACAAAATCTCTCTGAAGTTCAAACTAAGAAAACATCTCTTTTTTAAAAAGATTTATGTATTTATTTGAGAGAGAGAAGGGTGGGGCAGGAGTAGAGGGAGAAGGGGAAAGAAACTCAAACAGACTCCCCATTGAGTGCAGAGTCCGACACGGGGCTCAGTCTCAGGACCCTGAGATCATGACCTGAGCCAAAATCAAGAGTCAGACGCTCAACCAAGAGAGCCACCCAGAGGCCCCCTAAGAAAACATCTGAAACAAAGAATACTCCTGGCAAATTAAATGCCCAACATCATGAAATGGGCGATTTATCATGGGATATCATCAATCACCATTAGGATCATTGATGATCAGAGCTAGATGGAAACTTAGAAATCAGGTTGTAGCCTCATTTTATATGTAAACAAGCAGGTTCAAAGAATTAAGTAACGTGTCAAATGTTGCAAAGATGGCGAATGCCCAGGAAAGATTCTAAAACTCGGCTTCCTCAACACCCCGAGGCCCAGGGAGTCCCCTAAGAAAAGCATGTGGCTTTGTTCCAACATTCCGTATTCTTTCTTAGGCACTGATGACTCCTTCGGTCTCCTTGGCTGGTGGCTCTCCGTTCTCCCACTCTTAAGGTTATGGCCCTCTCATGCTTTCACCCATTTCCTTGGCTACACCTAGTAGCTTTATGTAAAAGCATCCAAAGAAGAGAGAGACTCAGGTCCTGACCCTTTTCCTCAAACTGAACCTACACTGCACATCTTCACCCGAGTCCCAAAATGTGTATTATTTCCCTCTTTTACTCCTTTTAAGTCCCCTACTGAAAATAATAATTCATCTAGTTATCATAGGCTAAAAACATTGGAGTCATCTTTAATTCTAGCCCCTCTCATTTGCTACCCTAAATTCCTCTTAAAGATGCTATTTCCCTTCCATTTTACCAGCAAAGCCACGATGCAGGACATCATTACTACCCCTTGGACTGGGACTTATATTCTAATCAGGGGCCCTGTCAATCATCTCTTCCTCAGGTAATCTGTCTTCAATTACCCTTCATTTACCTTCTTTAAATACATATTTGAACCCCTTAAAGTTCAAGCTCTCTTGACTTCTTACTTGAATTACACAGTCTCCTAACTGAGGGGTTAGTAAATTGCTAAGGGCCAGACAATAAATATTTGAAGACTTTGAGGACCATCCTCAATTCTACCATGATAGCCCCAATAGATAATGCATAAAGGATAATCATGGCTGTGTCCAATAAAACTTTATTTATGGGTATATAATTTTTATGTGTTATAAAACATTATTTTTCTTTTGTTTTTTTTTCCCCAGCTATTTAAAAAATACAAGAACCATTTTTAGCTCACAGACAGAAAGAGACAACAGGCCATATTTATAGGCTGTAGTTGCTGACTCTGCCCTAACTGGTCTTCCTGTTTCCTACATCAGCTCTCCAAGTTTACTCTCCACACTGCTGAGTCAAAATGCCGACCCAAAGACGTGATCCAGTTGACAGCCTTGCTTAAAATATATCAGGAGTAACCCATGACTGTCAGAATGGCCAAGACTCCAGAATATAGACAACGCCCTTCCTCTAATCCCCGTTTGCCTTTTCCAGGCTTATCCCCTGCCACACACCTAACCTGATTGTAGAGCTTGTGCCCCGTCCCATCTTTACGTCTCTGTATATATTGGTCCAGCCACCGGGTTACGCCCCCCACCTTCTTCCACTTTGAGAACTGTTATTCATGAGCTCATTACTCAAAATAGCTACCAAACATCCCTCCTCCAGAAAGTTTGCCCCATCATCTTCACCTCCAATGTAGTGATCCAATTCTCCTTCTTATGTGCTCCTGTGGTAGCTGTATTTCTATTACTGCAGTATTCTCACACTTGATTATAACTGCATATATGCAACTGGCTTGGTAGAGTGTGAGAAGCCTAAGGGTTAAAACAGAAGCTGATTTTTTTCTCCCTACCCAAGACCAAGCAATGCACCTGAAAGAGAGTAGGTGCTCAATAAGTATCTGCTGACTGGGTGAATGTTACACTACTGGTTGGGTCTTTCAATAAATGTTGAATTTCTATTTTCCATTTTTTAAAGTAATCCGTATGCCCACACATGGGGCTCGAACTCACAACCTCAAGATCAAGAATCACATGCTGCACCAACTGAGCCAGCCAGGCTCCCCTCTATTTTCCATTTTTAAATCTAATTAGACAATAAGGGGAAATAACAGACACGTGATAGCTTATTATTCTTTCAGACGGATCTACAAATCAATACTCCAGTTTTTAAATTTTCTTCGCCCTGGGAGATCTGCATTCTTCATTGTTACTTGTAACATGGCTTCCATATTTGATTTTAAACTTTGTGCAGACTACGTCATTTGAAATGTTTACGCTAACACTAGGCTACCTGTGTGGGATTTATTTATTTCGGCTGGTCTGTGCGAGGAAAGAAAGACATAATGTTTCTCAGCCACACACTTGACTGTACTGAATCAATAAAGACTGTCAAGGAAAAGCAAACTCTAAAAAAACCCCCAAAAAGTCTATCAGAAATATTTAGCCCAACAACCAAACCACATTTTCAGTGCAAAAGAGAGCTACGCACAGTTCTCTGCATTTTTAATTGTCATCTTTAAATTTATGAATGTGGATTTTATAAGACACGAACACAGACTAAATGTGAAATGCTTACAAAAGAGTACTGCACTTAGAAAATGGGTAATTAAGTTTTATTTTTCCCTAAAACTAGTTTTCAATTTTTGTAGACTTGCTGTAAATAAAGCTCAACAGAAAAAGCTTTCTATGGAACCAAGCAAAACCGTTTTTCTGAAGAACAAAGGAATTAGTTACCACTAGTCCATTTTCAGCAGTTGCTGTACCTTAAATATGCTCTATTTGCAAGAAACTGGTCTTGTCAGACAGTATAAATTGATACTGCACAGGAAAATTCCCTGGAGGACTCTGACTTCAGAAATTAACTCTCTGAATAAGACAGAATGGCGAAGGGGACAAAACCAGCATTAATATTTATTTACTGAAGCTTAGCCACACTGAGACTTTGAAAGCTGTCCTATTTCTGTGGGTTAGTAGTGCTTAGCACACACAAATGCTTGTTTCCCAACAGAAGTCTGACAGGAGAAAAACTATTAACTATCATGATGAAGCTAAATTTCGAAACTTTTGGGATTAAATAATCCATAGGAACTGTGTTAACATTTTACATTCTCAGTTCGACAAGACAATACGTCGAATGGGCACTAAAAGAGCTGTTCTTATCCTACCGTATTAGGCAATTTCTTCTCATAAAAGTGTTTTATCTCTTGGGATTTTTCCAGATATCACATGTGTATAAAGGATTTCTTTTCTTTCTTGCTTGTTCCCTTTCTCCTCGTTTTCTCTTTCACCGTTTAAAAAGGGAAGTTGGCAAACCATTTGGAATATTATCATAACAAAATGTTTTTAACAAAGTTTGATTTTAACAGAACTAGAGGCATCTTAACACTAACCCAAAACTTTGGGAGGTTCACCAACCTCTAGAATATTTTTTTCTCGAAACGCAGGCTGTTCAAGTGGTGCTTTTCTCCATCTGTTATCATACCGTGCTCAGAATTACATTGTCATATTTAATGTAAAAGGGATCAGTCCCCTTTCATAGTTTAAATTCAACATATTACTATGATTAGAAGACCAGCGTTTTTCTAATTTGTGAACCAAACCGAAGCTCATAAACTTCCATGTGTATTTAGACAAAGTTCTCCATAAAAACTGAAAAACTCTTCAGAACTGAACAAACCCAAATGCTTGCTGTGAAACATGAAAAACTGTACTAAAACCCGAAGTGAGAAGAAACCACTTCTCTGGTAATGTGAAATTTCTGCTACCTCTAGCTGAATTTCCTCTGTGTATGTGCATTTGTGTGTAGGCGTGCGTGCGTGCGTGCGTGCCTTTTCCATACAGCGAATTACATAGTGCTTGCTACCTAAAATGTCTCCTTGTCACCTAGGGCTGAGCCACACGTTCCCTAAAGTTGTATGACATTGGTAATCACGTCGCAGTATCTTGTGACAGAAGCCATGTAGCTCGAAACCACGAGAGCATGGTTATAATAACGGTTGAATGTGAACACTGTCAATCAAGCTCATCTCTCACTTCTATACCTCCTCAGGACTCAAGTTCTTTATTTTCTCTCCGTTCCGTCTCAGCCTGCACCCGAGGGTGTCTTTTACTTTGTCTTGTTCACCACTGACAGTATCTGATTCTTCTCCTAAATATATTCCTCAGATCTTCCACTTCGACATTTTTATTAGACACAGAATTAACAGGAGAGGTAGTGGTGGTGGTAGGAGAAATATGTCATGTTGCTCCTATTGGTAGAGAACCTCCTAAATATTTGAGCATTGTCGATGAAAGGTTTTGTAATATATCAGTAATTCCCTGCCACACTTATCATTCACATGTCTGGGTGTTTTGCTTACCACATCTCCACTTTTCTTAATATGCCTGAAAGCTGTGTGTGAATTGAATGACTAAGACTAACTCGAGCAACTGTTGGGAAGCCGGCGGCAGAAACCAGTGGGATGGAATGGGGGCTCTGGCGCGTAATGGGATTAGGGAGTACCTGGTGAGGTGCAGTTGGCGCTCGGATTCTCTCAGCAGCTCTGTCAGTTTCAGGCACTCCTCTCTGGCCCGGGCTGCCTTCTGCTGCTCCTGTTCCAAGTGCTGCCTGCTCTCACTCACTTCTGATCTCAATTTCTCTATTTCCTTAGGTGGAGGGGAGAGGGGGGAAAGCATCCGTATCAACTATATGCACTTGAGTTCAAAATTCTCTCATTTTTATGTTTGCTGTGAATTTTAATGTGATGAAAAATTATTAGAAAACTGAGGCTAGCTTCCATTTTATGACAAAGGGAATTAACACAGCCAAAAATGCACATTAGTGAGGTTTTTTTGGATCGGAAGATGAAGTCTAATTTCAGAAATGAAATGATTAAATGAGAGGAGTCAAAATGGATAGTCTGCACTTTCATTCTTAAGGCTCGGTCCCTTTAAAAAATATAAACTTAAAAATGTCACTACTTTAAAAATATAACATTTTTGTTTGTGAGATTAGATCAGATCCATGCAGTGATTTACATCAAACACGTGACTACTCTGAAAGGTAGATTTATGGTTTCATTTGGATGTTTTGAAAGCCTAATTAAAGGGTAAAATAATACATCTTTTAGAAAAATGTGAGGTGTAAAAGAAGGCATCATTATGATGCTCAATATCATTTGGGGAAAAAATATTTTAGGAAAAAATATGGCACAAGAACCTTTAAGCCTTTAGAGCACATGAGATTTCTGAGATAAAATAATATTACACTAAAATGGCACTAAAAAAGGTAACAAAAGCACTCTAAGACTAATAAATATGAACATCTAAAATATATGAAAATTTTTGATAGTTTATTATTTGGTCTCAGGATGAAATTATCCTTATCTTACTGAAACTCAAATATTTCAAAGCAAAAATACCTTATATAGAATGCAGGTTTTAAATAATTTATACACTAAAGTAGAAATATTTATCATGGAACATCTACAATTAAAAAAAAAAAAGGTAAATATTCAGAGTGTTTAAACCAGAAAATCAAATAAAAGGGAGTAAAAGGTAGAAACATTTTCAGATTCAGCAGAAAGCAAGAAGCAATTTTAATTCACAAAAATGCAATCTCCTTTTGGAAAACAAAGTCGTATCTAAGTAAAGTGTTTTAAACTTAGTATTTAAGTACATTTCAAATTTCCTCATGTCATTACGCAATATGCTGAGCACTTTCCAACTGCATTTAATACATCAGGCAAGATAAAATAATGATTTGGGTTTTTCTGACATTTACTACACCATAAATATTCAGTTTATCCCCATCAAAACCGTATATTACCCATAATTTAATAAAACAACTTATAACGAGTTCTCAAATATTTTTAGCTTCAAAAACCTACAAAATAACGAGTCTATCACTTTCACTCAGAGTAGATTTCCTATATATTTCAGATCAGAATACTAACTGCCACTTATTTGTTTCTGTAAAATATTTCAAACTGATAAAGTTATACCAATTTATTTATAATCCCATAATTTAATTCAAGATATGAAAAAACAGCAGTCTATTAAGTTTTATTCACCTAACATGCAATTAACAAAAGCAAATGTGTATAGAATTGGAAATAATGTTGACTTTAAAACTTCAAAAATTCACTCATTAATTTCGTACACAATGCTATATGCAAGAAACCATCCTGGGTATTATGGTAAGCTCAGAGGGCTTCTATCCCTATACTCAGGAGTTAACAATTCAGGTGGGTAAATGAGACGTACATACACACACAAAACTATCAAAATACAAAGCACATAAGAAACGAGTGAGTGGTAAAGAAAATCTGTGCTTCAATAGGTCAGATTAGGGATATATTAGCATGGTCAAGAAAAGTGGGAAGAAGATAAGGGCACATTAACTCATCGAATGACAGATGGGACCGCATCGTGAAAGGTCTTGACTTACTTCCAGATTAATAAAGCTGTATTTTTCTTATAGATAATGGAGAGATGTTAATGGCTTAAACAACTCAATATGAGAGAAGTTCCTCTTTAAAACAACTGGAGCCTTGTTTATGAGTAACTTAAGATGGCAGAGGTGGGCGGAACGGAGACCACGAAGAGAGTTGCAATATTCCAGACGTGAGAATGAGACACTTCAAATGAACTTAAAGTTGGTGAATACACAGAAATAAAAGATGAGGTATCAGGAGATATCAGAGGCGATTCCAGAATTCTGAATTTAGAAGATAACCAAAAGGGGCACCCGGGGGGCTCAGTGGGTTAAAGCCTCTGCTTTCGGCTCAGGTCGTGATCCCGGGGTCCTGGGATCGAGCCCCACATTGGGCTCCCTGTTCCTCGGAGAGCCTGCTTCCTCCTCTCTCTCCCTGCCTGCCTCTCTTGCCTACTTGTGGTCTCTGTCTGTCAAATAAATAAATGAAATCTTTAAAAAAAAAAAAAAGATAACTAAAAAATAACAGAAAATGTATAAAATCCCAAACTTTCTTAAAGAGAAAAGATGTGACAATTTTTATAAGCACTGTGTGATAATTGCCGTGAGTACAAATCAGCTGCTTTCTTGTTCTCGTATAACAAAAAGTCAGAGGCTGCACTGAAAGCCAATCAAACACAGAAAGAAAAACATGGGCCCCCGCTTATTATCATGAGCACTGGATGTTACATGTAAGTGATGAATCACTAAATTCTACACCTGAAACCAATTTTACCGTATATGTTAACTAACTAGAATTTAAATAAAAACTTGAAAAAAACAAAACATACATGGGCCCCAAAGTCAACACAAATCAGGGCTTCAGACCCAGCTCTGCCACTTTCCAGTCCTGTGACCTTGGACAAGTCACTCGACTGCTAATCAGATTCTGCAGTTTAACACGGGAGTAATGGCGGCAGCAAGCTCCCAAAGCTATCGAGAAGATTAAATGAGATGCTGAGTACTTATCAGAGTGTCTGGCACGTAGGAAGAGATGAATAAAACACAGTCAGTGTTGTTATTGCTGCTTGTTTTCTCTATTGATCTTTCAAGGAGAGCACGGTGGGGTAAGTAGAAAAATTGACGAGCCAAAGGATATATGGCTATCACCAGAGTTCTTGACTTAATTCAATAAAATTTTCCCCAGAATTCAGAGGAAAACTGAATAAAACTTTATTACAGTTGCAAAATGCAAAAAGCATTTTTCTTAGGAAGATGGAAAATTACTGCCTGCTTCTGATCGTCTGTGCCAGAAAAAGAGCTTATTGGTGCAGATCATCAAAATCAACAAATAGTCTAACCAGCTGGACCAGGGCTCGACACTTACTCCCTGAGTCAGGAAAATCTGCCATGGCACCAACTCCAACAGTCAGAGGAGGGATCTCTGGCCAGAAATGCCATGCTCCCCCTGGCAGGATAACCCTTTGCCTCACCCAACTAGGTCAGCACTGCTTCCCTGGCTGTATATAGTGGTTCTGGGATAAAGGACCAACAGTCAGAGGCCAGTGGCACATGACTCCCAAAGTACTCTGTTACCCTTCAATGTCCACAGTGCAGTTTGGTGCACCCATCTTCTGGCTACCTAGGCAAACACAAGTCCAGACAGCGTTACACTTTACCAAAAGATATACATCCAGTCCTAAATACTGTTTATAGTCTTCTATACCACAGGAAGTTTTTTTTTTTTCTTCTTGATCATGGACATATGTAACTTTATTTTTATTATTCATTAGTTTTTCATATCAGGGTAATTCACCTAATTTAAGTCAAATAGTACTCAACGGCTCATAACAAAGAAGGGCAGTGGCCGTGCTCTATCCTGTACCCATCTCCAAGCCCGATCCTCAATGGCCCACACTGCCTACTTTCCTGATATGTATCTTCATATTTTATATGACATACTTATAACACTATTTCTTGATTTTGCAATATTAAAAATTATCTACTGACTTCCTACAGTAAAAAGTAACAATTTAGGTCACTCAACAGACTTATCTCATCCTCCCATCTAACTATTCTGGTTAAATCATTAGTCAGTAGTTCATTTATATTATAATGATTATAGAAATATTGTTCACTCCTGAGACAAATAATATTTTGATTCAATTTTTTATGCAAGATTTTATTATTTCTGGAATTAACTGCCTACTTTTGAACAGCTTTTTTTTTTTAAGGTACCTGACATTTCTTCCCCAATGTTCAAACAGATCTGTCAAATACCCATTAATATTTTATTTTCAAATAATAAAACACATCAGAAAAATGATCAGTTCCTTTTAAATTTTTCCCCTAGATATATTCTTCTTGGTGCCTATGTCTGGCCTCATTGATCTCTGTCTTGAGTCAAGGCTTAGACATGATCCTATTAGAGTTTCCTGTTTTCTGGCTGGTAAGTCTCCCGTTTTTCGGTTTACTTCCTTTTTTAGTTAAAGTACATTCTCCAGGTAACTTTCATAAGAAAGAATATATGAATAATACATTTTTAAAAGTATTTGCATGCCTGAAAAATGCCATTTTTCTATGTATCCACTCGATAGTTTGGCTAGGTATAAAAAAAATCTATGTTGAAATTAATTTTTACTCGGGATTTTTTTTGAGGTTTTATTTTTTATGTTTTAAATTTTATTTTGTTTTTGTAGTGTTCCAAGATTCATTGTTTATGTACCACACCCAGTGCTCCATGCAATATGTGCCCTCCTTAACACCCACCACCAGGCTCAGCATCCCCCAAAGCCCTCAGTTTGTTTCTCAGAGTTCACAGTCTCATGCTTCATCTCCCTGTCCGATTTCCCTTAATTCACTTTTCCTTTCCTTCTCCTAATGTCCTCCATGTTATTCTGTATGCTCCACAAGTAAGTGAAACCATATGATAACTGAGTTTCTCTGCTTGGCTTATTTCACTCAGCATAATCTCCAGTCCCATCCATGTTGATACAAAAGTTGGGTATTCATCATTTCTGATGGCTTGGTGATATTCCATTGCATACAAGGACCACATCTTCTTTATCCATTTGTCTGTTGAAGGGCATCTTGGCTCTTTCCACAGTTTAGCAATTGTGTCCATTGCTGCTATGAACATTGGGGTACATATGACCCTTCTTTTCGTGACATCTGTATCTTTGGGGTAAATACCCAGTAGTGCAATTGCAGGGTCATAGGGTAGCTCTATTTTTAATTTCTTCAGGAATCTGCACACTGTTTTCCAAAGTGGCTGCACCAACTTACATTCCCACCAACAGTGTAAGAAGGTTCCCCTTCCTCATCCTCTCCGACACTTGTTGTTTACTGTCTTGTTAATTTTGGACATTCTAACTCGTGTAAGGTGGTATCTCAATGTGGTTTTGATTTGATTCTCCCTGATGGCTAATGATGATGAACATTTCCTCATGCGTCTGTTAGCCATTTGTATGTGTTCTTTGGAGACGTGTCTGTTCTTCTGCCCATTTTTTGACATGATTGTCTGTTTTATGAGTGTTGAGTTTGAGGAGTTCTTTATAGATGTTGGATATCAGCTTTTTGTCTATAGTGTCTTTTGTGAATATTTTCTCCCATTCCGTGGGTTGCCTCTTTGTTACGTTGACTGTTTCTTTTGCTATGCAGAAGGTTTTGATCTTGATGAAGTCCCACAAGTTCATTGTCACTTTTGTTTCCTATGGCTTTGGAGACTATCTTCAAAGAAGTTGCTGTGGCCGATGTCAAAGAGGTCACTGCCCATGTTATCCTCCAGGACCTTGATAGACTCCTGCCTCACGTTGAGGTCTTTTATCCATTTCTCTACTTAGGATTTTTAAGGGGCTACTCCACTGTCCTAAAGATTGTAATATTGCAATTGAAAAGCGCTATGCTATTCTGATTCCTAGTACTTGGTCGCTGATTTGGTTTTTTGTTTCTGAAAGCTTTAATAATCATTTCTACTTTCCCCTGGCATTTTAAAATTTTACAGTGTTGGACTTTAGAATAGGCCTTTTTTCATGCTTTGTGCTAGGTTTTCAGTGGGCCCTTTTCAATCTGGATGCTTATTTTCTTCAGTTTGGGGAATTTTTCTTGTATTATTATTTAAAAATATTTTGATGTCATACATTTTAATATTTCCTCTTCTTGGAACCCCTGGACATTGGCTTTTGTCTCCATTGGATTTACCATCTAACTTTTGCCTATTTTCTATCTCACTATCTTTTGATTCTAACTTCTATAAGATTCTCTTGACTTGATCTTTCAAAGCTTCCACTGAATTTAAGAAAAGATTTCTGCCACAATTTTCATTCCCAGGAGATATTTCTTGTTTTCACTGTTTTATATAGCATGCTATTTTTATCTAATGGATATAATATCTTATTTATTAGAATATTATAGTATTTTAAGTGTTTTCCTCTACTCTATTATATATTGCCTCAATTTCCTTTTTTTCTGCTTGTCTATTTTTAGACAATCCCTTATATTAGAGGCTTTCTTCAAATGCATGGTGATACTTAGCTATCATTTCACATTCTGAATGAAGTAGTGAACAAAGAATGGTTTTGGGGTAATGTGATACTTTACATTATCGTTCAGAAAATTTTCACTCCTATCTCCCTTTCACTGGGGATGGAATGCACTATCTCTTCCTAATGACTTTGGACTTGGCCATGTGATTTCACTTGGCCAATAGAATTTTGTGACTATAATTAAGCATAAATCATAAATATGTTTATGTGGTTTGGCTTTGCTCTTGTATTCTGGTGATTCTCCATTAGGAAAGAATGCCCTGGACAGCTGCTACCCCCTTTGCCTGGACTGAAGAATAAATACCTGTGGAGCAGAACCAAACCCAAATCACAGCCCAGACAACCTACAAACCATAACCCAAAGCAGAGCCACCTAATCAAATGAAGCCTAGATCAGCCAAATCTCAGTTGATATGAAGATTAATAAAATGAGCACAAATGACTGCTATCATAAGCTATGAGTGTGTTCAGTAGAAAATGATTGACGAGTCACTCTAAAGGAATGTTGTATGTGACAACTGTCTATTTCCTTAGACTTTTATTTGATCTTTAAAACAACTGCATGAAGCACATAGAGCAGATGTTCGTTTGTACAAAAAAGGAATTGAGGGTCAAAGACATTGAATGATTGTCCAAAGAAGTAAATCCATACCCAGATCTTCCGACATTACTGCCTCCACACCCACACCATACCATAAGTTAAACATTGGCTTTCAATCTTTTTTGTTTTCTTTTCTTTTCAACAAGACCATGGTGAGAAATCCATTTTACATCACAATTCAGAAACATACATGTTCTTGCACACACACATTTGAATTTAACTAGCATTTCATAAAATATTATTAATCCTTACTTTGTGTGAAGTGCTCATATATGTCCTATTGCTTCTTGTTCTATACAGTTCTTTAAAAAAAAACTTCTGATTGCAACCTATAATATTATTTTCACTGTCTTGCATTTTGAAAAGCAATGTGTATTTCTGATAAATAAGAAACACTTTTTACACAAATTAAGTAGAATCAAATAAAGAGTTTCATTAAGGGGTGGCTCAGTGGGTTAAAGCCTCTGCCTTTGGCTCAGGTCATGATCCTAGAGTCTTGTGATTGAGCCCCACATTGGGCTCTCTGCTCCCCAGGGAGCCTGCTTCCTCCTCTCTCTCTCTGTCTGCCTCTTTGCCTACTTGTGATCTCTGTCTATCAAACAGATAAAATCTTAAAAAAAAAAAAAAAAGTTTCATTAGGAGAAGCTCACACATTTCTCTTGATTTCTTAAGGAAAAATATCCAAAGAAGTGAACATAAAACCCATCTGAAAAATTATGTCATCATAATCCTAGAGGATAACTACCTGGAAAAATAAAGTAGCATACATGAGTGATTTTATTCCAATGGTTGTGATTTATCCCCACTACTAAACATTATGTGACTTAAAAATAACTTAATAATTCTTAATATAGGATAACCTAGTTGTATATATGAGGCAGAGAATGGGGAGAAAAGAAAAACAAAACAAAACAAAAGAGAACAGAAAGCAGACAGGAACCCAAAATTCTTGCAAAGTAAGAAAAAAGAACTTGTGGTTTTGAAGCTGACACAACTTGACAGTGTGAATTTATCACTCAGAAACCAGTGGATGAATTCATACAATATATTTAGAAAATGGAGTAGTATCAGATACTGACAAATGAAACACAATAATGTATACCTTGGGAGAGAGACGATGGTTTCTGTCAAGGTCTATACGGGTAGAAAGAATGAACTCTCTGGAAATTTAGAATGTGCCCGCTGACACTTCTGTTAACTAACAAATGTTAAGGATGCTTCCACCAAATCACTAATAAGGTTTTGTCTGGAGATACACTAGCTACCTGTGGCTATTTAAATTTAAGTTAATTAAAATTAAAAGTTTAGTTCCTCATTTGCATTAATCAATGATAAGTGCTCGATATGGATTGTTTCTGCCATATTGGACAGTGCAGGTATGAAAAATTTTCATCACCACAGAAAATTCTATTGGGCAGCACTGCTGTAGAATATAGCAACATGCATTTCTAAGACTCACTCTCCAAACTGCGTTCTCAGAAAACCAGCCTACGTGAATAAAAGGGGCATTTGGGTGGCTTAGTCCTTTAAAGGATCTGACTTTTTTTTTAAAGATTTTATTTATTTATTCAGACAGAGAGCACAAGCGGGGGAGAGGCAGGCAGAGAGAGAAGCAGACTCCCCACTGAGAAGTGAGCCCAATGCAGGTCTCGATCCCAGGACCCTGGGATCGTGACTTGAGCTGAACATAGACTCTTAACCTACCGAGCCACCCAGGCACCCCAAAACTTTCCAGTTTTCTAATTGCTCTAATGTGACTACTAAATCGATCCTTATTCTAAGCAAATTTTTAAAAAAGAATTTTAACAAAAATTTTTTTTTCTTTTTTTCCTTTCCTGAATGTTAAGGGAGGTGGCATCAACTGATCACTTACATTCAGAGGCATTTCCTCAGAGGGAAAGTAACTTTCAGCCAAAACAAGTGTTCAAACCAGATGAGAAGGGACTAAGGCAGGGAGAGAAGTGCCTTTCTGAAAGGATGTATCCAAAGAAAAGAAAAATTTAAGACATCTAAAATAAAACGGATTCTGTTACACTGCGACAATACAGCAGACTTCTTGGTGAAGCCAAGCTTAGACCACTCTTCTGTGACGCCAAGACGTGCAGAGGCAAAAACAAGAATCATTTCAGCTGTGGAGTCAGTTTACCAAAAAGAGCCTGGGTGACAGCTCTACTCTTTTGTGCTGCCTTAGGAAATGCTTTCTGTTGGCTAGAAATAGAGGAAGGGGTTGCTTTGTAATCGCATGATCGCAAATTTCTACTTATCACGGACAAAAAAAATATTAAGCCATTCATAAGTCTAAATTTTTTCTTTGAAATAGTGAGGTGCCTTGTTTTGCCCTGAATTTTCTTATGCTCTTTTGCTGCTCTAAAGGGGTAAATTATTTGGGTGCATGGGTGGCTCAGTTATTTAAGCACCCAACTCTTGATTTCAGCTCTGGTCGTGATTTCAGTGTTGTGAGACCAAGCCTTGTGTTGGGCTCCATGCTCCGCGTGAGCGGAGCTTGAGACTCAACCTGCTTGAGACTCTTTCTCTCCCTCTGTCTCTGCCCCTCCCCTTGCTTGCTTGCTCACTCTCTAAAAATAAATAAATAAAATCTTTAAAAAAATAAAAGGGTAAAATATTAACATTGTTCAAATATCCATATGCTTACACCTTCGCATTGTAAACACCATGGAGAGCGAGATCTTGACCTTTCACATCTGCTGATGTTAGATAAAGGGGCATTAAGATGACCCTGGGTGAGGCGAAATCTGAAGTAAGATGCAATTGTTGGAAAGCCATAAAAAAAAAAAGGTGATCATTTTTTTTCTAATGTTCCACTGCAAAAGAGTTGTTAAGGTGTAAGAACATGGGTAAAAATGACTGGGTGAGCTAGCTGCAGATCACAGATTACAATGGATAAAGAAGACCCCACACTATGAGTAAAAAAGACAGAAAGAACACAATGTTAAAATCTATGTTGGATTCCTAAATTAATGAAGTAGTCAAATATATAAATCTGCTCATTGCTCACAGGAGAAACCATTTTACATTTAAAATGTGAATATATAAAATTAACTTCATAAGAATGTAAATTGGTGCAACCACTATGGAAAACAGTATGGAAAGTCCTCAAAAAATTAAAAGTAGAACAAGCGGATGATCCAGCAATTCCACTTCCTGGTATTTATCTGAAGGGAACAAAATCACTATCTCAAAAAGATATCTGCACCCCCAGGTTCTCTGCAGCTTTACTCACAGTAGTTAAGACAGGGACACAACCCGAGTGTCCGTGGACGAATGAATGGATCAAGAAAAAGTGATTTTAGATACTTAGCCATTAAAAAAAGATGGAAATTTGACATTTGTGACAAAATGGGTAGGCTTTGAGGGCATTATGCTAAGTAAAACAAATCAGACAGAGAGACAAATACCATATGATGTCACTTTATATGTGGAATCCAAAAGAAAAACTGAACTCATAGATACAGAAAACAGATGGGTGGTTCCCAGAGGTGGGGGGTGAGCCGAATTGTTGAAGGGAGTAAAAAGGTACAAGCTTCCAGTTATAAGATATCTGGGGATGCAGTATATACTACCATGACTAAAGATAACATTACTGTACTATATATTTGAAGGTTACTAAGAGACTAGATCTTAGGAGTGCTCATTACAAGAAAAAAAGCATATAACTATGTAAAGGGATGGATATTAACTAAACTTACTATGGTCATCATTTCACAATATATACATATATGAAATCATCGTATTATACATCTAAAACTAATATAATGTTAAATGTTAACTGAATCTCAATAAAGTGGGAAGAATGTGTATGTGTTACATATATGTATTATTTATATGTATTACATATATTTAAATATATACACATATTTAAAATATGCATGTCTTATACATTATAATCTATTATATGTGTATGCATGTTTTAAATATATGTGATATATTCAAATTACCTGAAATGCTAGTTTAATAAAATGACAGGGAAATTAGTAAAAAAAAAAAATGGCCAAGAAGAAACTGTGGTTCCTTCCATTCTTCCCTGAAATGGGGTCATGGGCCTTTGGGCAAAAGGCAGGAGAGAATGGCAGGTGAAGACAACCCCACTTTCTGTGGTGTGAGTAACCAACACAAAGCAATCTTTGGCGTGTACTCCCTAACAAATTAATGCAATTCTTTTTCATAGTAACTCCCTATATGATTCATATTAAAAAATGTTAGAGGAACTGTAAGCCAATTCTCTTTAAGGCACTTTATTTTTTTAAGAGACTTTATCTATCTATTTGTCAGAGAGAGAGAGAGACAGCATGGGAGAGCAGAGCAGGGGGAGCAGTAGGCAGAGGGAGATGCAGGTTCCCCGCTGAGCAAGAAGCCTGATGCTTCGATGTGGGGCTAGATCCCAGGATATCCTGGGATCATGACCTGAGCAGAAGGCAGACGCTTAACCCACAGACCACCCAGGCGTCCCTCTTTAAGGTACCTTAAAAGCATTTTCCCTGCTACAGTTAATACATCCAAAATAAAAAATAAACCTGGAGTCGTTTCTCTCAAAATGAGCTGTAATAAAAACAGGAAGATCCTTTTTCTGAGGGGATATCCTTGTATAAAAAAAAAAAAAAGGTCTTTTCTAAGGTCAAAAATTATTTCATGTGTTTTTCTCTCTTATGAAAGAGGAACTATCCAACAAGTACAAATGCTGGGAGATAAAAGAATTACTCAAGAAAGCACCTATAAATGTCTATCCTAAACTCAAATGTTCATTACGATTGTTGACTTTATCACCATTTGAAAACTATTTTATCACAAATTGAGAAAATCACCCAAAGCAAAAATAAAATATTCCCAATTTAGGAAAACAAACTGTTAGTTAATTCTTGTAAATAATTCCTTCCAATCCCTCAATTCAACACAGTAAGTGCTACTGAGTGCCTACTATGTGCTGGGCATTGTACAGCATGTATATTACATATTTAACATATGTATGTATATAAATCCAGATGGCCAGATAATTACATACACCTATACATCTTCAATCTGTCCACTATTCGTCTCACTTTCTTGTCCTTTATATCTATTAAAATATAAACTAATTTCCTATCATTTTGATAAAAAAGAGCAAACCCAATGATATATCTTGTTTTTCATATCATTGCCTCCTCAAATTTACAAGCATCTGGCCTATAGTATATAACAGAAATTACTGCAATACTCTTGTTTAGTTCTTGTAAAAAATTTGTAATAGAAAATCTTATAAGTATTAATATTAAGGCTCCATGATTCATGTTAAATGAAATCTAACCATAATTTTTACATTATGTTTCTATATTTTGAGATCCCTTCTTCTATGTCTCTCTGAATATTATAGCTATTAATATTTTCTGATAAAATAATTCAATTGAAAATATACTGAAATAAAATATTAAAATACCTTTAGTCCTATTGCCCACTACTAATTACAATGTAGCATTTCTCATGGCTAGCAATGGAATTAAACACAAATAAAAAATAAGACTAAATATAAAACCACACTAAAATAATTTTAATAAATGAGAATGAAAAGCATTTTCAAGTAAGATAAAGATGATTTCAGGGGCGCCTGGGTGGCTCAGTGGGTTAAGCCTCTGCCTTCGGCTCAGGTCATGGTCTCAGGGTCCTGGGATCGAGCCCCATATCAGGCTCTCTGCTCAGCAGGGAGCCTGCTTCCCCGTCTTTGCCTGTCTCTCTGCCTACTTGTGATCTCTGCCTGTCAAATAAATAAATAAAAAATCTTAAAAAAAAAAAGATGATTTCACTTTCCATACATATAAACAAACTGAAATGAACTAAAAAGTATTGCTATTCTAAAAGTTTCAACTGATTTTGCTATAGGAAAAATTCTAACTAAATTTAAATGTTTGAAGTTTATTATGTATTTATGGTTTAGAAAACATCTTTTTATTACTAATGTATTGACCATGCCCTCAGGTTCTCATTATGAGATTAAAAATACTTAAAAGAACATCAAGGATATAATTTATCACCCTAAGTTAAATAATGTTTGAAATTTTTTCATGACTGACACTATTACCTTACATGAATTGCAGCATAAAGGCTTCTATTCTATTGGCTTCTAATGGCGTAAAGAAATACAGAATTCCAACCATTTTCTATGTTTTCTATCTATGCTTCAAATATAATTTTTCCAACTATCATTATAGGAAGACCAATATTCAAGTATGCTTTTTAAAGCCACAATTTTTTTGAGTAGACATAAAAGTAAGACAACTACCAAATTATAATTTCCAAAGAAAACAAGTTAATAAATTTGCTGCTATTCCAATAGTAAGCATGGTTTTTCACTTACTATGTCAGCTATTAAAAATTGTGTAAAAATAAACTGGCCCATTGATTCTTAGTAGAAAAGCAGGCAATTGTGGCAAAACGACTGTGTCTCTTAGATAAGGCACATGTTTCTATTACTGTCCAACAAGCACAAATTTAAACTCTTATACTCGATGTTACTTTTTTAGGAGTTGTCAGAAAAGCATCAGTTAAATACTCTGACTCCTAAAGGGAAAACACAAGAAAGCTATAGGGTTATTTTGCACCCAACTTTCAGGACCTTGTTGTGCATTCCTTAATTTATCAAATAAAATTCTCCTTCCTTAAATAATGCACTGATCATATTTCTTCTAAAATGTGCTCCTACCAAAGGACCCTAAAACATTTGGGCGTTAACTCCCCGGTTCACATCAAGAGTTTAATAAAAATATAGGCCTTAAAAAAAAAGATACAGTGAGAGACAGAGATGCCCGGTTGTCATCTTTATCTATCCTGTCCCTTTACGAATGGGAACACTGGGGTCCACCGGGATCAAATCAAACAAACCAGTTAAGTTCACTCAGCGGGACTAGAACCCAGGCTTCAGACTCTTCACCGAACCCCATTTCTATTCAAATGTGGAATCATGCCAAACCATAATGCTAACTCAGTTAACAAGCATCAACAAGCTTCTATTGGCAATAATTAATTTTTTAATGCAATAAAGAAAACACATCGTCTGTTTCTTTCCTGACAACTGTTAATCAACAAGAAGTTTGTCTCTGTGCTTTGTGTATTCTCCTATTAGTGAAAATCTGTCAATCTCTGACAGACAGAACAAAATTAAGACTCAGATCCCCCTTTGTAAAACTAATTTCCTAAGACCATATATGTCACTGCTTAATTTAAAAATATATGTTATTGGATTTTATTTTTATCATTATTACTGTTTCGTATAGGTGCTGGGGCAAAAGAACGTACTTCTTTTCTCTCGAGCCAAGAAAAGCTCACACATTTAGACCTATTCAAGATCTCCCAGCCTTTCACTTGAAATGGAATGATTTCGTTTCATAGGAAATCATTTTTTCATTTTTCACATCAGTTTGAGATGACTGAGGAAATTAAACCCTCTACCTAAGGAGTCTAGACCACTTCATCTGGCACAGATGAGGGAATGCAGCCCTTCTTCTGCTCCATCCAAATATACCGGACCTGCAAGAGGTCAGCCCCTGTTACCACCTCCCCACTTTCTGTTACTCCTTGGTCTACCTGATGACAGAGGACAGCCACATCCGAGCTCTGGCTATAAGCCTCTAAAGAGAGTAAGACAGAGTTTTCCTGAAAACACACTGAGAGCATCCAAACCAAAATACTCTGACCATTGAAACAGCATGTCTGTCTTCGACTCACCTCTTAGCTGCTACTCTGCTCGGGACACAAAATGGATTCTCCTCCACTGGAAAAATTGGACAATTTAACCTCATCTTGTTGGACGGATTTCACCGAAATTAATGAGACGTTCTTATGTGAAGAGGAAACAGCAAATTTTAACAAAACTGGGTTTATTTTTAGAGACATAACTGATTGAAAAAAAAAATCCTTCTGTACTGAGACATGGCGTACGTGATCTCACCTTATGGGGAGTTTTTAGAAAATTCACTTTAGCTGCGAGTTATAGAAATATTTCTGTAAAATTCTATTTGGGGAACTTAAGAATTGATTGTACTTCACTTTAACTCAAAAATAACCTATATTTTCTAACTAATTTGGCAAGAAGCTTCCAGTGCAAAGTAGATGCTTTAGTTAATAAATATTTTGAGTATGATTCTTTTCATTAACAGCATCCATATACAAAGGAGTAAATTCGTCCATTCATTTTGTTGACCATCTAGTCAATCACCACAGCTCTATGTACATACACAGCTTTTCATAGCTTAGAAGACAACTGCATACAAAGCACTGAATTTAGATGCTGTGACAATTAGAAAAGTAACATAATTTTTGCCTTCATTCATTTTTATTGAAAAGTGAAGTCATCACA
The DNA here is from genome assembly GCA_004024625.1 of Mellivora capensis. Classification (NCBI taxonomy): domain Eukaryota; kingdom Metazoa; phylum Chordata; class Mammalia; order Carnivora; family Mustelidae; genus Mellivora; species Mellivora capensis. Next base: position 54,439 of record PISX010001136.1, on the reverse strand, counting down.
GAAGAGATTAATACAGGGTCATGATTAGGATGGTTCATTTTTCACTGAGATAAAATTGACATATGACATGTTATTACTGTTGACCTTGAACAACATGGGAGTTAGGGGTGCTGGCCCCTGACAAAGTTGAAAATCCACATATAACTTTTGATTCCCCCAAAACTTCACTATTAAAAGCCTACTGCTGACCAGAAGTCTTATCATCAATATAAGCAGTTGATTAACACATATTTTGTAGGTTCTATGTATTATATACTGTGCTTACAATAAAGTAAGCTAGAGGAAAAAATTTTATTAAGAAAAACATAAGGAAGATAAAATACACTTATAGGGCTGTTCCATATTTATCAGAAAAAATCCATTTGTAAGTGGCCCCTAGGAGTTCAAACCCATGTTGTTTCAGGGTCACCGTGTAGCATAAGGATTTGACATATGTATACAAACATGCTTTTAAAAGGACAGGAGGTCAACAGACTGAACAGATGAAATCTGAAAAAATGGTTTTACAGAGTCAAATTCCTCAAATTTCCGATTTAGTCTATCCAGATTTTTAGATGAAGCAATGGGAATTTCAGGCAGGCCCATCCCCCTTCCACTGGGAGTTTCCCAGCACAGGTTTGAATCTGATCCCCATTCACAAGGTGCTCTGGTTTCTTAGCAATCTATGCCCAATTTCTTCAGGTTTGCCATCAAGCGAACCTGTCATACAGCTTAGTGGTGCCCGTGTGCACTACTTGCACATAGTAGGTACAAAAGTCAAATGTGCTTTGACTTGCTAAGAGTATTTTGAAGAAGGAAAACAGTCTGGTTCTCAAACAAGAAAAGAAACCATGAGTTTAAGCAAGCACATGGAGGACGGAATGAAAATTTCCAACTATGGGGGGGGGTCTACAGCCACAGTCTACCGGGTTCTGTTCTGCTACGTGTGCTAAACTGTTCAAACCACTGACTTTACTAAGGACCCAAAGATGCGCTGTTCAAATCTGCCTGTGACACAGACCCGAGAGGACTAACTGATGATGAGATGTCAAAACAGAATCCAAAGAGGTTCGGACCTGCTGACACAATAGGTCCAAGCAAAATAACCAACTTTCAGAGAGACAAATGCAAATACCTCTATTTACAGTCCAACGTAGGGCAGCAGACCTATACCATTTGGGGTTTTAACTGAACCAACGCTCAGTAAGAGTTCACAGCGAGACATGTTGGATAAACACATAACGTGAAATGAGAACGCAAACCAATCTGGCTCTGAGGCTCGATGACTGTACACTCAGATGACCGGCCAGGTGACACCCAAAATACCAGAGTCAGTTCTCCTGACTCTGGGAAGCAACTAGATAAGACAGAACACAATTAGGAGAAAGAGATAAGGGTGGGGAACGGGAAGCGCAATCATCGAGACATTAATTAAAATAAGTTATGAACATTTTATGTCATGTACTGAACCAGAGGGTTAACACAGAATAATCCTGTAAAATGATCATTTTATGGGCACCTGGGTGGCGCAGTCGGTGAGCAACCAACTCTTCATGTCAACTCAGGTTATGATCTTGGGGTCATAGGATCGAGCCCCGCATCGGGCTCCGCACTCAGCAGGGAATCTGCCTGAGATTCTCTCGCTCCCCCTCTCTTTGTCCCCCTCCTGCTCATGTGTGCTCTATCTCTAAAATAAATAAATAAATCTTAATTTATTATATTTTATTTTACTTGACAGAGAACACAAGTAGACAGAGAGGCAGGCAGAGAGAGAGGGAGAAGCAGGTTCTCTGCTGAGCAGGGAGCCCTATGCAGGGCTTGATCCCAGGACGCTGGGATCTTGACCTGAGCTGAAGGCAGATGCTTAACCCACTGCACCACCCAGGCGCCCCTTTAAAAAATTTTTTTAAAAGTGGTAATTTTATCTATTCTCATTTTACAGATAAGAAAACTGAGGCGTAGACATCTGAAGTAATTTGCCCAAGTTCACCATGGAGTAGATAGTGAAGTTAGAATCTGACTTCAGGTCCAACCTCTTGGCAACCTCTTTACCCACCCAACCTCCAGTTACTGGGACCCTAACTGCCTGTGAGACACTGAAGCCCCAGAGATATTAGAGCGATGGCTTGAAGGCTGGGGATGCACATGGCTCTCATGGGAAGAGCAAGAACCAAGGCCCTGCTCTGGGAGTGTACCTGATGTGTTTGTGGAACATCAAGGAAGCTAGGGTGGCTAGAGCAGAGTGATGCAGGGGAAAAGAACCACTAGACAGTTGTAATCAGAAGAGTAACAAGATTTGACACAGGTTTTAACAGGGTCCCTTGAAGGGAAATCAGTCATGACATCCTTTCAGTAACACCAGGGACGATGATAGTATTTAATGACAGTGTGGGAGCGGATATAACTGAAGAACCTATATGGACGGCAAGTAAGCACCCAAAAAGAAGTTTAATATCACTAATCATTAGGGAAATACAAGTTAAAACCACAATGAGATACCATTTTACACTTATTAGAGTGGTAAAATACAAAAAGTCTGATCGAACATTTTAGACTAATTAACTGCTAAAAAAAGTATTATTATAAAAGAAATTTTTTTTCTTTTCTCTTCTTTTTTTTTTTTTTTTTTTTTTTTTTTTTTTTTAAGAGAGAGAGATAGTATATGCGGAGGAAGGGGCAGAGGGAGAGAGAGAAACTTAAGCAGGCTCCATGCCCAGTGCAGAGCCTGACACGGTGCTCGATCTCACCACCCTGAGATCATGATTTGAGCTGAAATCAAGAGTCAGACACTTAACCAACTGAGCCACCGAGGCGCCCCAAAAGAAGTACTTTCTCCTCGATTCTGACTCAAACTTTTTGCCTGCACAACAAAGAGAACTAGGAGTTAGAGGATGTGTCCTCTAGTTGAGGTATTATTACTTATTAGTGAAAGTCCATTCTTCAGCTCATCCATGCATTCATTTACTTCACTCAACACTCGTGGTAAGCCTTCTCTGGGCCGGGCGCTGGGGAAACAAGGATGCGTAAGACAGAGATTTACTTCAAGGGGCTTACTGCTATCTCTGGCAAGTGATGTCAGTTTTCTGGGGCTCAGTCTTCCATCCTCATGTCTTGAGCTTCCTTTTGTCCTCCAGGTATATATGGAAGAGGGTCTCTGCAAATTCTGTCCCTTGTGCCTGAATGGCCTTCCCTTCCTATCTCTCTGCTCCACTCTAGACTAGGCTGACATATGACTTTTATGATAGGATTTTTTTAAGCAACAGCTTTATTGACATAATTCACATACAATTCTCTCATTAAAGTGTACAGCTGGATGTGTTTTTAGTTTATTCAGAGTTTTGCAACCATGACAGTGATCAATTTTAGAACACTTTATCACCCACAGAGAAACCTCATGCCCATTAGCGGTAACTTCCCCCCAAAATGCCCCCAACCTCCTCAGCCGGAAGCAACCACTAATCTTTCTGTCTCTATAGATTTTCCTACTTTGGACACTTCCCACAAATGGAATCATACAATATGTTGTCTTTTGTGACAGGCTTCTTTCACTCAGCATATTCTTTTCATGGTTCAACCAATTTACGGAATGTACTGGGACGTCTTTTGTTTTAATTGTCAACATACAGTTAGAGATATACTCACATTTTATTCACCTATTTATTAGTTGATGTCCATTTAAGTTGTTGCCAGTTTGGGGCTATTATGATGAATGCTGCTTTGAACATCCCTGAACACAGTTTTGTGGGGATATGTTTCATTTCCCTTGGTTACATACATTGCAGTGGAATTACTGGGTTATAGTGTAACTCTATGTTCAACCTTTGGAGAAACTGCCAGACTTTTTTTCAAAGCAGCTACACTACTTTACAATCCTACTAGCAATTCATGAGTCTCCAATTTCTCCACATCCTTGTCAACACTTGTTATTATCTATCCTCTTGATTTTAGCCATTTTAGTAGGTATGAAATAGTATCTCATTTTGATTTGGATTTGCATTTCTCTGATAGCTAATGATGTGAGCAACTTTTCACATGCTTTTTCTGCTATCTGCCTATCTTCTTTTAAGAAACATCTATTAAGATTCTTTGCTTGGGGTGCCTGGGTAGCTCAGCTGGTTAACAGTCTGTCTTCAGCTCAGGTCATGATCTTGGGGTGTTGGCATGGAGCCCGGCATTGGGTTCTCTGCTCAGTGGGGAGTCTGGTTCTCCCTCTCCCTTCGCCCCTCCCTCCCACCTATGCACTCTTTCTCTCTCAAAAAAATAAAATCTTTAAAGAAAAAGATTCTTTGCCTGTTTTTAAATTGGGTTGTCTTTTTTTAATTAAAATTTAAGCATGCTTTATAAGTTCCAGTTAATAATCTCTTAGCGGCTACATTATTTGTAAACATGATCTCTCATTGTGGGGGCTATCTTTCCACTTTCTTGATGGTGTCCTTTGAAGCACAAAAGTTTCCTATTTTGATGACACCCAATTTAGCTATTTTTCATTCTTCTATTGCTTGTGCTTTTGGTGTCAGAGCTAAGAAACCACTATCTAGACCAAGCTCAAAGGGATTTATGCCTCTGTTGTCTCCCAAGAGTTTTAAAAAAATTAGCTCTTATTTAGGTCTTCACTTCGAGTGAATTTTTATATATGGTGCAAGGTAGCAGGCCAAGTTCATTCTTTCATGTGTGGATATCCAGTTTGCCCAGCACCATTTGTTGAAAAACTATTCTTTCCCTGTTGAATTTTCTTATCCTTGTGGAAAATTGGCAGTTGAGTAGGATCTTTTTTGATCTCTGTCCCACCACAGTAAGCCACTTACACTGAGCCCTCTTGTCACATTTTTACCTCTTTGCCAGACTATAAGAGGTGTTTGAGCAATGCACATTATTTCATTTTAAGCATATCTCATTGCAAACTCAGTACCTATTTGTGAGTGACATGTAATAGTTTACCAATAACTATTAATTAAGCAAATGAGTGCCTAAAAATGAGGTAATCGTTCTCTCCTCACCTTCTGTCTAATCATTGACAACATGAAGGGGACAGACGGAGTCATTACAAACTTTCTGGTTCTCAGTGCCCACCAGACCATTGCTCCTTATGACCCGAGGCCCTCCCTCTGATTTTGCATATGCGGCCAATGAGAGGAGAGAGACTAAAGAAAGCAATCACGTCTATGAATTGTATTGCTCTGTGATTAGAAAGCATCTTCTGAAAAATCCCAAGCTCTATCAGTAATGGTTTGGGGCAGGGATGTGGGAAGAAGGAGGTTATAACAGCAATTACAGTTTTCAAAAAGAATCTTATTATCATGGATCCCTCCTGAAAATACTGATGGAACATAATGATGGATCCGTGGTCATATTTGCCTTCTCTGAGTTAGTCTAACGGGAAGCAGAATATGTAGAGGCAAAAGCCCAGCTGTTCTCTGTGTAAATGTCTTTAGAATGGTTTCTAAAATCTTACTCTTTTTCTCCTCCACTTTTTTCTCCTCTTACCCTCCACTCCTCTTTTCTCTTCTTGTTTTATAGCTGAGACAACTTTAGGGTCCTCCCTTCTGTTCTGGATGATGAAGTAAGTCTAAGGTCTCCTAAATTCAGCATTTAGAGTCTTAAGACCTCAGGCTCCACTCAAGAAAAGTCATCAGCTAGTCATACCTCTTGTATGACACATTAGTAAGATACACACAAAGATAAAAATCCACATATAGATTTTAAAATATAGGCATATGTAGGTATCTGATTCATCATCTTAACTCCCCCCTCAGATGAAACTATATCTGGTTCTTGTTATAAAAACCTCTATGGCTTCAAACATGTATACATAGTGGACCTTCAGTGAGTTAAGAAAAGAATGATGACCCCGCCCTATGATTCTAAAATAACCTTAAGTGTAGACACAACATCCTAAAGTTTCTAACTCAAATCAGGATCTGACCATTATCTCCTAGTATGAGTGAATTCAGATTGCTTTCTTTTTAAAAAAAACATTTAAAAATTTATTTTAGAGAGGGAAAGCACAAGTGGAAAGGAGGGGGAGAGGGAGAGAGAGAATCCCAAGCAGACGCCCCACTGAGCACAGAGCCCAACATGGGGCTCGATCCCACGACCCACGAGATCATGACCTGAGCCAAAACCCAGTGTCAGATACTCAACAGACTAAGCCGCCCAGATGCCCCCGAGTGAATTCAGATGTCTGTGCGTGAAACTCTGAGCAATCGGAAGAGGGTTCCAAATGAAAAGGCAGTACTTGCAATGGTGAGACAATCTTTCAAGTGGAACAATTCTTTCTAGTTCATAGAAGTTTTCATCTCCCCGTTTCCTTAGCTGCCATTCTAAGGAGACAGGCGCACTCCCTTGCACTTCAATGGGAACTTTGAGCCACAGCTTGACTTAGGATTTCCAAAGCCAGGCTAATGCTGTCGTTTGCATGAGTTATTGCCATGGAGAGAGAGAGATACAGAATGAACGTCAGAACTTCAGTTTTAAGTAGGGAGATTTGACACAAAGAACAATTTTCCATTCCTCACTGGGAGAGCAGAAGGCAGGCTAGAAGTAAAGACACTGCTGCTTACTTGTCTCTTCCCTAAAAATGAAATGTTACTGCAGCTGATCCACTTAAAAACAGATGCCAACACTAAAAAGGGTTAAATTACTTTGAGCACCCGTTAACGAGAACAATAGGAAAAAACCTAGACACCTTGCAATTCATTAACAGTCAGCTATATCTAGAATCTCTGTCTAGGGCAGTCTTTCACACCAGACTCCAATGAGGGCCAGGGAAATATTCCAGGGATATGTAAAACCTCTAAGAGAATAAAAAAAAAAAGTTTTCATTTTGATGACTAAAAAAAAAATCAAAACACAGAAACTGAACATGATCTTAACCTAACCACAGGATTTCCTTTCATCACTGCACTTACGAGAGCACCAAGCGCAAGTGTTAAGGGGAAGGATTAACTATTAGAATCACAGGTCTCTAACAGGAGAACGCCTTTGTCATCCTGTGGATTGTGTGTTCACAGGGAAACTCTGGCCGGGGATATGTAATTCCACGGGTTTGGGGAAGGCTGGCTATTCCTCTAAAATACTTCCTTAAAATAGTTTGCTGTGGCCTGAAATGCTTCCAGTAGAACACTTCATTCTTAATTCAGAGTAGGGCTTTAATCCTTATTGCAAATTAAAGTCTATCTTGTAATTAAATTCAACCATTTGAAAGGCTAGTCATTTTATTGTTCTATTATTAATCATAATGAAAAGAATATGATCTAAAGTTGATGACAATAAAATTTCATCCTTATCAAATCAGGTGAACAACTGGAAAATCCGAAATGACACTTGAGACTCCATGCAATTTATATCAATTTTATTAATACTTAATTCACCATTAAGAGGGGCAGAGAAATATTTCCTATGTTTCTGGAAACACAGGAATTTTGAGCTAAAGAAAAATCTTAGCTATCACTTCTCTAAGGTTTTCACTTCCTGGGAAAGAAGGTAAGGCTCTGAGATGTTTGCTCAGGAAGTTAGCCAAAAAGCCAAATCAAGAAGTTGAGTCTTTGGACTCACAGTCTATAGGTAAAGTAAGACCCTGTACCCTGAATTTTACCCTCCACCATTAGTCATGCAGAAATCTACAAATCATTAAGGCAACTGTGAATTCTTTATTCCTAAAAACTAATCCTACTCAATTCTAACACTATTTACAAAGTGACATTTTATTGTTACTATCTGAAATTTGAACATCTTAAAATTATTCCATCATGTAGAAAACACTACAGAGAAAATGAAAAACTTATGCAAACATTCCACGGACACAGTATGATTTCGGTGCCTGACTGCAGGGTGTGCAGTATGTTAGGGAACAGGCGATTACCCTGGGATTCTGAACCTTATAGAAAGCAGCCCGTTTTCTATGGGCAACCTTTCATAACGGAGCCGTGGCACTGCAGATATTGAGGTCAGTTACACTAGCATGCTACGGAATCAAAAGACACGTGTTCCTTGAATGCATCCTCCTTTCCCACATCCCAACCCCAGCCCTGCCCCGTCCTTTGGTCAAGTTGCCACACTGGACCTCCCAACCAGAATGTCTCCCTCTCATCCCTGCTGGGCAACATCCTACCCACCCTCCAAAGATGCCAGCTCTCCCCCTCTTCTAAATCCTCGTACCCTTGTAGAGTTTGCTAATTATAGTTATTGGGATCTCTGAGACATGTATTTGTTTGCATACCTGTCTTATATCTTCCCTTCTTTAAGAACAGAAAACAGAAGCCCATTCTAGGCCAACACGGTGCATGGGATACATGATTGTTGAATTAAAGCAACAACCGGGCACCTGGGTGGCTCAGTGTGTTAAGCCTCTGCATTTGGCTCGGGTCGTGATCCCTGGGTCCTGGGATCGAGCCCTGCATCGGGCTCTCTGCTCGGTGAGGAGCCTGCTTCCCCCACCCCCTCTCTTTGCCTGCCTCTCTGCCTCCTGTGATCTCTGTCTGTCGAATAAATAAAATCTTTTAAAAAAAACCATGTAAATGGCCCCATTAAAGTGATCAGTATGAGGAATAGACAGCAACACATGAAAATGCTGGAGATAGAGTTATGTGAAACAAGCAAAAACCAAAATTATACCTAGGCTATGTTTACTACTTGCAAATATCATATATGCATATGGACAAAATGTAGAAGGTAAAACAGAAAAATGAAAACAATTCATTCTATTGGGTGATGGAATTATTGGCTTCTGTGCATATACTTATGTTCATATAATAAATATTATTTTGAGGTGTATACATCTGTAGTAATTAGTAATATTTATGCTGGATATCAATACTAATATTTCTGGATTGTTTTTAAAAAAAAAAGCACATGGAGCTGTCCTCTGTTTACTGCCTTCTAGTTTGCTGCCCCGCATGGACATATGGGGAGCCACGGGCCACCTGGTCGCTACCACAGTCGCAGAGTCGGTTCCCAAGAAGGTGCTCCGTGAGAATGGCAGGTATGTCTGTGAGTCCAACGCTCAATGTCATAGGAAGCACACAAAAAAATTTTTTAAGGACCAAAATATGGATCACTCAGTGAAACTGAAAATATAGCAAAAACTCCTTAGAGTTCAGCTTACAGCTTTATAGTCTTCTCCAAAAGCAAACATTTCTTTCTAAATGTTTACCCCATAAGGCATATGCTTTCTAAATGGGCTTGCTTTATGTCCTGTTTGTGCCCTTCTCTCTAAATCACCCTAAATTGCTATCTTCAGATATATTGTTTCTGCTTACACATTTGATTTTTTAAAAATACATCATTATGGTGAACAGCATTACCATGTTTCCTGGAGAACTGAATGACTCTTTTTTGAGTGTTTGAATTTCTACTGTGTTTTCGTGAAGGACGATACATACTGCGACCTAAAACCTCTGCCCAAATCATTAACTAAGTGACCAAATGCTAAATGCCCCAACCATCTCCAACTTGGTATTATTCACTGGGGCGATCTGGAACTGCTCCTTAAAAAAAAAAAAAAAAAAAAGAAAAGAAAAGCAAAGAAAAAAGGGAACTTACTTTTTCACTGCTCATTTTGTGACTTTACTGACATAATTGTGGTTTAAAATGAAGACATTAACTTTGCCTGGCGTTGGAGAAAAATGAAAGGTTCGATAATCTTTTATCAAACGAAGATATTTTTATTCACGTAATCCCATTTGTCCCATTCAAGCATCATGCAGCGCCAGGACAAAAGAGGCTGATTTATTAGACACAAGCCAGGCTGAAGAATTTGCTCAGAATTCTTGGTTAGGCTGTGATAAGAACACAAATTTATCTGAACAATGCTTTAGGGCGTACTTAGGGAAGATGCTATAAAAAAAAAAAGCTTTATTGCATCACACACATGGAAGCAGATTCTGACTCTCATGGGCCAGAGCCAGCATGAACTTCACACTACATTAATTTGCACTTGTCGATATGCTGCTTTGCAAGTCTTTTGTAGGCATGTTCAAATGTGTACCCTGTCTCCTCAGCTAGAATATAAACTCCCTCAGGGCAGGACCCGGGTCTTGCAGCTAGCACCCCCACGGCGCCTCCTCCATCGGTCTGGGGAGGCCGGGCCCGCGCACACGTGCAAGGCCGCTGCCCGAGCGAGGAGCAGGGAGCGGGATGTGCTAAGCTTCCAGCAGCGGAAGAGGGTGTGAAGAACAGTGGCGAGCAACTCTGTCATCACCAGGACCGAGTGATTACATGTGCTAACGGCATGCCCAAGTGGCCCCTCTCCCAGTCAGTTTTTAGAGGCAGAAGTGCGACTGCAGGTGGTAGTTGAAAAGTCTCTCGAGTCTGGCTCTCCAGAAGCCATCCATTATCTCAGTGCATTCTCCCGAAGCCTTCTGACGAGAGCACAAGGCATTACAGACACAGAGCAGAGAACAGAGCCGAGGAGGATGTTGCTTTAATGTGTAGGTGCGAAACCACAAGTAGAAAAGACGAATGCCACTACTGGCCACTTGAACAGGGAGCGTGAGATATTCTGAAGGTGCTTCCCCAGTCCAGTGGGAGACAGTGGACCTCGCAGGTCCTCGAGCTGGGCCCTTGGCATCCTGCCATTTTTGTTTGAAACTAGCAATTTCAGGGAAGAAAGTTCCATGGCCTGTTGCTGCGATCTCCTTCCATCTCCCTGTCAGAAAGTTCTTCTTCCAGGCTACTGTGATTTCCAGTGGCTGTGATTAAATTGCTTTGTTCTTATTCCTTCCGCCCACATGGAAGATCAAGAGCAGGTGTTTAACTTTCTCCTTCAAAGAGTCTGTCAAGTGCTTGAAGGCAGCACAGCGATGTGTTAGACTTCTCTAAGTAAAAACGTACAATTCTTCACGTTTTCTTTATTGCTTTTGTTTCTCTGGCCTTAAGTAGGCCCTCCCTTTAGGACTTGCAAGGCTTCTTCTCATCCTTTCACAAAATAGATGTGCTTCTTCCAACAATCTCATTCATTCCAGTGAACTTCAGAAATAATTCCCGTGTTGCTGGAGTCCGCGTGGGACTTCAGTACCAAAGTGCCCAATCCTACTGCTGTAGACAGGAGCTCCGATTCTTTCCCGCCCTGATTGTTCTAGCCAAAATCTTCAGATCTACTTATTTGGTTTGCTCAAGGAAGTCCGAACCTCAATGCTTCCTGCTCAATTGTAGCCACAACTCCAAAGTAATAACTCATGCAATGCTGGGATTAAAGAGAAAAAAAAAAGTCTTCCTGTCTCTTGAAAATTTTTTTACCGACTTAAAAGAAACTGTACCGCAAAATACATTTTATATTTATATTTACACCTCATCTAAAGCATTATTTATTTTTAAAGATTTATTGACTTATTTGGAGAGTGAGACAGAGAGGGTGAGGGAGCACGAGCAGCAGGGCAGAAGGGGGGAGAGCAGGCTCCCCGCTGAGCAGGGAGCCTGCCATAGGGCTCGATCCCAGCACCCTGAGATCATGACCTGAGCCGAAGGCAGACACTTAGCCGACTGAGCCACCCAGGAACCCCTTTCATCTAAGCCATTATTAAGCCACGGGCCACTACTACGGTAATGACATTCAAACCTGCTGCACACTCACGTGCAATGCTACAGCTGAGAGACCAGGGGTGAGGCCATGCACCATACTGCAAAATACTCCGAAACCATTAAGTTACCACCTGAGACTGATGAGTCTCCAAACTCAAAGAGCCCCGCCTTCCAGTAAGGCGCGAGAACCTCAAGCCATCCAGTTCTATTTCTGTACCCAGGGCAGGGGTGGCAAACTTCTACAAAAGCTCAGATAGTAAATACTGTAGTCACTGTGGGCTACAGGGATGGGGTCACTGCCACAGCTCGACTGTGTGGAGGAAAGCAGCCATCGACAGCTCGTGCGTGAATGGAAGGGGCTGGGTTCTAATACAACTTTACTCGTAAGAGCAGGCAGTGGGTCAGACCGGCCCCGGAGGTGCAGTTGGGCAGCCTCCTCTTACGGGTGTGGGGCATATAGGTGTGTTAAACACTCGTGCACATCCATACATGTAAGTGGGCAGGTATCTATTTGCAGCAGCCCGCCCACGCCCATGGCCTTGGCACACAGCATCATGGGCGTGCGGCCGCGGCAGTCGTCCAGAGCTCCATGTTTAGAAGGGTGCTGGGCTCTGCTGTTTAATGTTCTGTGGTTGACATCTTAAAATCTGTAATGATTGATTACATACTGGCATTTGCACTTTGTCAGAGATGTCTGATGGGACAGTGGGACCCGCCCTTCAGAGCTGTGCTCTTATCTCTTCAGCACCTCCCGGCAGCCCCGAGGTGGGACTCAGACAGTGTCCCCTACAGCTCCTCTTCTGGCCCAGGCTTGGGGATCTGGCTGCCCTCTGCCTCGGGTAGAACCAGGTCATGGCAGTGTGAGGGCGGGGAGGGACAAGTTGTGTTCTACTGTTGCCTTCTGCCTCTGGCAGGAGCGGGGCTGTGAGCCTGGGGAAGATTAGGTTGAGTGTGTCACCCCTGACAGCCCAGGACACGGTGGTGACTATCCCTGCCTCCAGTTGCCATCACTGCTGCGCGCTCGGGAGATCCAGCCCGGAGTCTCTGCCCTTCCTGATCCGGGTCCCACCAGGCCTGCACTCCCCCACGAGCATGCCTGTGCGGGACATGGTCCAAAGTCAAACGCAAATACCGGGCAAGAGGGAGAGAGAGAAGGGGAGGCAGGGAGAGGAAGAGAGAGAGAGACTCTAGAAGAAAGGACAATGTTTTATATTGTAATACTTCTAGCAGCACTTTTTTCCTGCATTTTGGGCACAGGCCCCTGCATTTTCCTTTTACATGACGCCCTGCTCAACCCTCTGAGCTCTGAAGATCACGTTCTGAGATTCATGTACTAGAAGGGAAGGTGGCAAGGACACTTCCACGTAGGCAGCACCATGTAAGAGGGCTTCCCGCAGCATTCCCCAATCTTAAGGGTAAGGCTCTGAAGTTAATTACGAATTGTGGGTTTCCGACTCTAAAGGGATCTGCTGACTGGGGTTGCCACATGGGGTCACTTCCCTCACGCAGCTGCTGTAGGAGGAATTCTTATTTCTTCAGAAGGACGACGAGTCACCTTTTGCATAAAGCACAGCCGACACGTATGTATGAAATTTAATAGGACACCAACAGATAATCAAGTTGAAATTTTGCCGGGATATCCCCTTATTCCCCGTTAAAGAAGACAAACCCGTAACATTCTGACTCACAAAACACACCCGTGTGTTGGGTTTGGATAAACCAGCTGTGAAAGGGGCAGCACGGAGATGGTCAGAGTGAGCCTGAGTACGGGCCGGGCATGACAAGATTTTAAAGAATTATTGTTAGTATTGTCAGGGGTGACGACGACATAGTGATTATGAAAAAAAAAATCCTTCAGAGACACAGGCTGAGGAGTTCATGGGTGAAATAACATCATGTCTGAGATCTGCCTCAAACACTTCAGCAAAAGGAGCAACAGAAGGAGACAGATGAACAGGCCGTGGAAGAGAAGATGAAGGAGGAGAGAAAAAATGTGAGCTAGAACAGGACTGGCAAAATGATTAACCTAGGTGACGGATGTGTGGGAACTCATTATGACATTTTTTAATATGTTTTTCAACTCCCAGAATGGACTCCGTGTGTGTGTATGTGTGTGTACCTGTTGCCTACAGAAAAATTTCAAATTAAAAACTAGGGCACAGATTTGTCATTCTCCTCCATACCAAATGTCTTTGTGTGTGTGTGTGTGTGTGCACGCGCGTGAGAAGCGTTCTCTCAGACTGGCAGGAGCGCTCTCCGCTGAAGAGATACAAAGGAGTTGGTGGGAAGGATAATCTGCCCATGGGCTCCTGACACAATATAAAGAAGAAAAGGAGAAAGTGGGAGGAAGAGATCGCTATTGTTCCTCCCCTAACCTTTCCTTCTAATTATGCCAGAGTCAAGGCTCGGGTCACAAAGAAAATGATTTTGGTGGTCAACCATTTGCCCTGTTTTGTATACATCAAAAAAGCTCTTGTTCTTACCACATTCCAATCTCACAGTTTCCCACCTACTTTAGAGACGTATCGAGAAACCAGATTAACAAAAATATGAACAAAATGACTATATTACAAGGAACGCTTTGTCTGTACACCAGAAGATGGCCTTCTTGTTAGGCTGAATTGCACGATGTGCAACACTTTAAAAGTTAAATACGCTATTATTATAAGTATTCCCGATAAATGCTCAACATGCACAGCTTTGAAAAGTTGAATGTAAATTTCTCTCTTGAGTGCAGATGGTGGCCAAGCAAAGCAGCTCTTAGGTCTTAGAGACAGAAGGTCAGGTCATGGCTGAAAGACCAAAGAACAATTGCTGCTTTGCTTCTCCAGATCAACCACGAACGAGACACCACCACTTTCTTTTCTGAAGCTGCCTGTTCAGTACAAAATAGTTACAAAGAGCACCTCTAAGATTTCCCTGCATTCTGTCCAACAGAAAATGATAACAAGTATATCCCATCACAAACCCCTGTAACCATCCCAAGTTTTTATTCCTACTCCCTGTGACCTCCTAAGAAGGCACATCTTTATCTAAAAGCAACACTAGAAATCATTATGAAAACTACTAATGTTTGAACAGGAAGCAGGAAATGTTTACAAATGAAAAAGCTTTCTTTAAAAATCCTGCCACTTTGGCCTCCGCATCATCGTTGGTTAATTGCAACGAGTTAGAGCTCTGAAAGACAGATATTACAAATACTTCTACACGTTATTCATTTACAAGTGATATGACAATCATATTATTCTGACCTTGTTTTGTCTCCCTAGAACATTATCCTGTAATTTTAAATAACTCAGATACTCTTATTTTTTTTCCAATTAGTTCAAGTTGTTATGTTGGGCAGACATTATGGAATAATACAAAAGCATATAAGAACGCCTGGTGAGCATACCAAGATAACCTTTAAAGGAAAAAAAAAAGTCATAATATGTCAGGAAAGTTCTGTTTGGTTTGGTAGTGCTAGATCTTCTGTTGCTGATGGAGCATTTTCAATTCCACTATCAGGCACGCCCCCAACTGGATGCAACAAAACAAGTTTCATTATCTGTATACATTAATAATGAAAATTCTCAAAATCAAAACTCATAACACTCTGAATATAGTGGTACAAAAGCAGAATCTGATTCCGGTTGTTCAGATGTTAATTTAGTGCCAGGGATTTCAGCTACGACTTGAAAAACTTTTTCAAGTACTAAATTTCATGATCACTTTCATTTTTAATACTTTCCCCAATCGTCTTTACATCATCTGCATAGAGTTCACTGGGTTGAAAGGGAAAAGATGCTGGAAAGCATGGTAAAGGCTATGAACTAGAAATACATTTGAAAAAAAATTATTTTAAAGTTTACCTACTTTTAAATTGTGGTTTAAAAAAAAATACTGACACTGAGAACTCATTTTATTGAATAGATTTATCACTCTGCTTCCATTGAACATGAAGAATGAAAACTTTCAATGTTCTATACTGTAACACAAAAGTAGAAAACCCAAAGTGAGTCTATTAGAACTGCCTCTCTCAAAACTTTATCCATGTCATCAATTAAAATTGGAGTGGCTACACGATCTCAACAAAGATATAACATAAAACATCTGTTCAACTGAAATGGAAGTAAGCAGCATTTCCCCCTAACATTTCTAATTTCCCTGTATTTAAGGCTTCTTGAGCAAACGTATTCATGGTTCTTAGTTAAAACTGGTTTCGCTCTGCCAACAATCAGTTTGATTGACATATTTACATATCAACTCATCTCATCTTACAAATTTTAAACTTTTTCACTTAAAATTGGATTCAAGTTGGCATCTTTCAAGAACTTTATGTACGTATATTTTAGGTTCAAACTGTGCATTAGAACATTTTTTTTTTTTTACTTTTGTAAGTAATAGATACACATATCCAAATGTATATTTATGACCTGTCAGATTGGGATTTTATATGCAGGCAGTTGCATTCTCACCATTTCATGTGAAAGGTGATAATTTTAGGCAAGTATAAATGAAATTCCTTTAATAGTATAAATGGGATTGTTCCATTAGTTAGAAGCAATATAATAGAAATAAATAACTTACATCTTTAATTATGTCTTTAATCGTTGTAGTTACACTTATCTCTTACCTCATCTTTAATTTCAAGATCCCTTTTAGTTTTTGTTCTGTACTCTCTGTGTTCCTTCTCTGCCTCATCCTTCTCCATTTTGGTTTTATTCAACTGATAGCGCATTTCCCCACACACCTGTTAGATTGTAAAAACTAGATCAATAGCTGCGGGAATCCTTCAGGCCATGCCTGCAATCAGATCTTTTGGTGCCCCCTAGAGGTCATATGCATCAAGTACTGTAGAACTTTCCTAAGAACGGCGTTTTCGGTTAGAATATTCAATGTATTCTGTTAAGATGTGAAGGCAATATCAGGTATTACTGAATTTAACAATTTCAAATTATGATAAAGAAATGTATAGCTAGGAAGTTTAAGTAATGTGCCCAAGATCTTTTGTGTAAAATAATTTTCAATTGCATATTATCATCTAAAATGCAGTCTCCATTTTATGTAGATAAAATCATTAATTAAAATATTAAGCTATGTGACTATCCATTCAAATTGTTATGGTTTAAATAGACATTCTATATAGTAAAGTTCTCCTTTAAAGATTTGATCAGTTAGGCTTTTATTTAAGGAAATTTATAAAGGAATTTTTCTCGCTGCTATGAGACTGTATGGTATTAAGGTGTATAGTAGAACGCAGTAGTTACTGTAATCTTTGTAGACAATGTCAATCTTAAGCACTGTGCGATGTATTTAAGTTAATAAACACTGTCTGACAAAAGGCACGGACAGGAACCATTTATAACTGTAGCATTCAACATAAAAGGAAAATACACACTTAAGTGAAATGATTTTAACATATCATTAAATAATGAATACATGTAGCATCTTAAGAGTGTCATGTATCATCCTTTATACAATTTTCTTTTTCAATCCAGGGCCTCTACAGACAGGTAAATATATTTGGAAAATCCAACCAGCAGATAAGTCTAAACAAAGAAATTATGAGCCTTTGAGATAACTGGGAACCTGCAGAGAGATTAATTAACACACAAGTCTGCTAATTCAGTTTTTGATTTACAGATACAACATTTTAAAAATCATGTATCATCCAAAGGTTATAGTTGCTTGAAACTTTTCAATTTGGGGATTTCTCCCAAACGGATTAGAACTTCAGAAATTAGTTTTTATCATTACTGAGGTATTAGAATCTTACAAAACCTTTATCTCCCATGTTCAAATAAAATATACTTTGAAAAATAAAAAATCTGTGTCTAAAGGTTATAGTGACAAGACAGAGGAAAGTAAGTTTTTCTCCCCAGTGCCCCTCAAAATGCTAGAAAAAGAATAAAATTACAAAAAAATTGATTTGAAATTCAGATGCCTTGAATGTGTCAGAGCTGACCCCTCTCATTTCAGAAAAAAATAAAAATAGTAATTTACAAAAGATATTAATTTTAAAGATAAATAAAGTTTAAAATTAAGAATGGCAGAAAAAAATTAGGGCCCCAATTTGCTTGCTTTCTTATTCTTATTCCAATTTATTTGATTTAAATACATGAATGAAATGAAAAAAACCCAATTGATAGTACCAAAAAAAAAAAAAAATAGCCAGTCATTGTGTTTCAAACCCAATACCAACACAAAATTATTGTTTATTATTATATGTCTAAGCATTCAGTTTTATTTAAAATTATTTCATCCCTTAATTTTATTTTTAAAGTTCCCTTGCCTTACTACTTTCACTTTAGCACCTGCTAAATTAATCCATAACCCTTAAGTTTATCGAAAATAAACTGGCAAATTAAGTTGAAGTAGAATGATATCTCAGGGTTGGAGTCACACAAGGAATGCTTCTAATGCTTGAGTCTTTCTGGAAGGTTCTAAAGACAGAGGGGGCATCTTTACTGTACACGTTCCAACAGAAAGTTCTCTCCCTACAATGGACTGGACTCTCTCACCATCAGCTTTCCCCTATAAATCTGGATTAACCACGGCCAGCCCTCGATATCCATTCCCTTACTTCTACCCTTACCTCCACACAAACACATTTATGATATTGGAACATACGGTATTTTAAAACTTTTATGTTAGCTAGCTTGAATTTTAGAAAACAAATGGAGAATTACAGAAATTCAAGGGAAAAATAAGAAAAAATAGGCTTTGTTTCTTCTGTATATAAATTAAAGGTAAGTTTAATTACTAAGTCATAAAGTAACAGTGGCATTACAAATGTGTCAACATTTAGGAAGATATACTGATAAGTAAAATGCAGTATGAAAAGGTATGCATTTCAAACAAAATCATCTGTGTAAATTGGTAAAAAAATCAATGGATTGAATTTATTACATCATGCAAGCCTATATTTAGTTTCTTACTTTTAAAGCAACTTATTGCTGAAATCTATATGGACTTCAGTGTTCCATAAATATGTACCTTAGAGTAACCAGCAAAGACTATTAAACATTTTAGTTTTTGGTTTACAAGCTTGTAATGCCGATAACGCAGACACTGTGATATTTTATTTTATTTTTTTAAGGTTTTATTTGACACTGATATTTTAAAGTATAAATTTAGAGAAAAATAAAATACGACACTTGGTGTTAGAGCTTTGATTTTAGAGACCAGGTTGAAAAGGAATGGGAGGTGGAGAATTTTTAATGCTAAGCACACTCTTCACGTGGTAAATAAATCTCTTTTACTATCACTGTGGAGACCAAACCCATGTGATCTCTGCTGTTTAACATCTCTCCTGTCTAATTTAGAAACATAAGTTTTATCAAATATTCAATGATTAAAGTAATGAAACTTGCTTACTGACAAGTCTGTCTCAGTCATTTAACCTTGAGTTCTTCCAGGACATTATTTGGGTCTAATTCATCTTCTGCATTTGCAGCACCCATCAGAGGGCCTGTCAATAATAAGTAAATGCTGGCTTCATGACCACTATGTGGATCTTTACTATCTTAAATAACAAAACTTTTCCACTCCAAACTGCTTTCTGGGCTTTGTACATTAGAAAAAAATTAGAAACTAAAATCTCACTTTGTACCTTTGTGACATCCATTTCTTTGGAAGCAAGCTGGTTTTGAACTTCCTCAAGCTGATTAATAGCTGAAATCTTCTCTCTTGTAACCTTTTCAACCTGGGCCTCCAGTTGGGCAATGTTTTGAGACAGGGACAACATCTGTAAGAGGAAACAGAAGTCCTAAACCATAATGCCATTTGACACAATATATATATATATATATATATATATATATATATATATTTTTTTTTTTTTTTTTTTAAGATTTTATTTATTTATTTGACAGAGAGAGAAAGATCACAAGTAGGCAGAGCAGCAGGAACGGGGGAGGGGAAGTAGGCTCCCTGCTGAGCAGAAAGCCCTGATGTGGGGCTCGATCCCAGGACTCTGAGATCATGACCTGAGCCAAAGGCAGAGAATTAACCCACTGAGCCACCCAGGTGCCCTGACACAATAAATATTAAGAACATTGATTACTTAGCCATAAAAAAGAATGAGAATTTGCCACATGCAACAACATGGATGGACTTAGGGTAATGCTAAGTGAAAGAAATCAGAGAAAGACAAAATATCATATGATTTCACTCATTTGTGGAATTTTAGAAACAAAACAGAAAAAAAAAAAAGAGAGACAAAGAAACAACAACAACAAAAAAAACACAGACTCTTAAATACAGAGAACAAGCCTCCCCCCAGAGGGGAGGTTGATGGGGCATGGGTGAAATAGATGAAGGGGATTCAGAGTACACTTATCTTGATGAGCACTGAGCAATGTATAGAACTGCTGAATCAAGGGCGCCTGGGTGGCTCAGTGGGTGGCTCTGCCTTCGGCTCAGGTCATGATCTCAGGGTCCTGGGGTCCTGGGATCAAGTCCCACATCGGGCTCTCTGCTCAGCGGGGAGCCTGCTTCCCCCTCTCTCTCTGCCTGCCTCTCTGCCTACTTGTAATCTCTCTCTCCCTCTGTCAAATAAATAAACAAAATCTTAAAAAAAAAACTGTTGAATCATATTGTACACCTGAGACTAATATATTACTATATAAAAAAATCTTGAATTAATGGGAGTCTCCGCACAGCCACCAGGTTCGCTCTTAAGCCATTTCTCTGTGGACTGGGTATGCCCATTTTTCCACTTCCTCAACTCACCCATCCCCCACGACTTAAATACGTACTTCCTTCTCATTCATTCCCTGATCTCTACCCTCATTTTGGGAAACACATATAAGATGGTAAGACCAAAGTTTGGGTTGAAGCTTTAAGGTGACAGACAATCTATACAAGTTGCAGAAGGGACTGATATGAATAAATTTCAGAGGTGATGTCAAGGAATCAGAGAAATCTGGGGAGCCTGCGCAGCTCAGTTAGTTGGGCATCAGACTCTTGGTTTTGGCTCAGGTCATGATCTCAGGGTCCTGGTTCCAGCCCCACGTTGGGCTCCTGCTCAGTAGGAAGCCTGCTTGAGATTCTCTCCTCTCCTTCTTCTTCTGCCCCTCCCCCAAAGCTCACACGTGTGCACACACTCTCTCTCTCCAATCAATAAATCTTAAAAATGATTAAATATTTAAAAAAAAAGAAGGAAAGAAAGGAAAGAAAAGAAATCAGGGAAGTCTTAAACCCTTCTCCTGAATGGAAGGATAAAAGGACCGGATGGGAGAGCTGGAGAGGCGGGTATCTTCAGAGAGAACTACTGGGGTTCCGTGCATCCTACTCCCCTCCTCCCAACACCAACAGAGGAGGCTCTAAGCACCTCCTGAAGAACCCCACCCACCCTCCCGTTCACTAGCTACCCCCATTCCTCCTCTTAGCTATCATCCTCCCTCCTCAGGAAGGTTTCTTCGACTTCTCCCTCCCAGCACAAAACAGGAGCCTCTTCCCACACTCAGGGCTGCTATTTGCTACTCTGTACTGGGATAGCCTTGCCTGCTGTTGGCGGCTGGCATCCATTCGCACGGATTGCTGTCCACGCGGTGCTGGTGGTTTAATATCTTGACTCTCTCTGGATGCGCTGCCCCCCCCGCCCCCCTCTGTATATCACCATCACACCACAATGTGCCACGTCTGCGTACTTCCCGCCCCGCGCACTTGTCTCACTGTTTATAGTTATTTCCTCCCTTAGACTACAAGTTCCTCAAGGACATGTTCCCCAGGAGGTGTAAGTGTTTGACAAATGGATGGATCATTGGAATAAACAGGTTCTCAGAGGAGCTATCCACTCTATGAATGTCAGCTTCTTACTTTTTCTTCCCAGGGCAAGAAATGCTTTCTAGATCTTAGATTTAACCTTTACAGCCTTTGATTTGCAATGATATTTTACTCTGCTACAGGAAGTCAAAATTTCCTAGACTCTTAATTTCTTGTTTGTATTGGTAGCTTTAAAAGTGAAGAAGAAATGCTACCTTCCTAGAGAGGGAAACACAGAGATATCGATCAGTTTTTAATCTGTTAAACAAAAGCACGTAACAAAACTGAAAGAGTATTTTAGGGGCACCTGGGTGGCTCAGTTGGTTAAGCGTCTCCCTTCAGCTGAGGTTGTGATCCCAGGGTCCTGGATTGAGCCCCACAATGGGCTCCTTGCTCAGCAGGGAGCCTGCTTTTCCCCCTCCCACTCCCCTCGATTGTGTTCCCTCTCTTGCTGTGTCTCTGTCAAATGAATAAATAAAATCTTAAAAAAAAACAAAACAAAACGGAAACATTATTTTAAATTTACTGTAATACACAGACATGGGTGTGCATTCAGTTTTACAAGTGAAATCAATAATAACGCGTTTGTGATAAAAATCAAGATTGCCTTTGGATTATGTAACTAGTTCAAGTTGACACATATGAAAATAATGAGCCCTGGTAGTGATTTTCTAATTAAATGGTAGATATATTAATTAACTTTTCCAGGGACTGTGAAGAATTGTACATTTGACTTATGGTTGTTTACATGTCCTTCTTATCCTCAAAAGACTGGCTGAAAATCTAATTTGCACATAAAATTACTTTTGCTAATACCAGGCTACAAACTATTCTAATGCATATTGCAATCTGGACCCCAAAAAGAAAGTCAAAAGAAGTTAAATGCAACCAATAAAGAGACTAATTTATATCTCTAATTTAAAAAATTCAAGTTCATGAGTATCCATATTATGAAGGTAATTATAGCTTTTCTGGAACCATACAACAGCAGCGAACTTTAATTACCAGCTACTAAAAATCATACTTACATGTGAAGATATATCTTATGGTAAACATATTAACATTGGTGGTTTCTGAAATAAATATGCAGACATTCACTTGCTAATTGTAAATTCCAAGTCAGTTTCTATTATAAGCATGTAACAAATCACACTCCTTCCATCTGATTCCCTCCCTCTGCCACCCATCACTTCTTTCCTCTGCCCACTACCTGTCTGCTCCCTCCTGTCACCCACTTCCTGAGGCCTCCGCTCCTGTTGTCACACCTTCTTTTCCCCCACGCCCACCATCTGGAAGTCAGCATTACACTGCAGGAGCTTCTCCATCCACATCTGTTGCGGAGACAGAAGGAACACAGACAGCTGCAACACTGCTGGATGTCCAGGGCGTCGACATCAGGTAAGTCCTTTAAACTTTGACAGGGGCAAGCAAGAGACAAGGACACCCAGGCTGGGAGAGCTTGATGGAAATCTTTAGGCTAAAGCAGTCCCTAGTGTCCAGAACATGGTATAAAGTGGTACTCGCTACAGAACAGGTGTGAGAATGAAGGATGCTAGCCATGGACTATTATCAAGGGAACCAGCTGAAAAAAATGTGTAGACCATAGGGGGCGCTCACTAAGTATGATAAATGACAGATTGAACTGACAGACCCAGGGGCTCAGCGCAGCCAAGGACCATAACTGAAGACAACAAACAAACTCACAGCAAGTACTGTTCATGGGGGGAATGATTCAAAATCTGTCTAGGTAGAAGACATCTGCTCTCCTAGAGCTTCCCACACACGCGAAATTTAATGAGAACGAGTCAGGAGAAAGGAAAGAAAAATAATAAAGAGAGAGGAAGAAAGTCTAAAAGTCTCACAGGCCTTCCTGACTGCTCAGAAAGGGGGCGGGGGGGGGGTGCTTGCTTTAGCCCTAACTACAGAGCTCTCACAGCATTAGGGTGAATTGTTCAGTTTCCCACTTAGATTAACACCCTCTGCCAGGCCGAGTAATATACATTCTCTCTTTTCATCCCCTTGAAGGGCGAATTATATTGAATTAATTTTCAGTTGAAAAAAATGAGATTCCGAAAATTAAGGAATTTGCCGAAGTTCATTGAAGCTAATGAATCAAAAGTAAAGCCAGGCTTTATATTCAAATCTGTCAGCTTTACTAATACAGAGGCCCAAGAAATCTATCCCATCTGGCTGGCGGCTTCTCTTTCCCTGGAGTAAGAATGGTAATAGCCTCGAGCTAAAAGTTATTAAATGTCCACTCTAAACCAAGTATCTTAGGCCCTTTCGAAACATTCAGATTTAATCCTATTAATTCCTTGAGTAGATCAACTCCATTACTTACTCCTCTGAAATTCGGAGAGGTCAAATAAATTATTTAAGGTCACAGAAAGCTCAACCTGCATTCAACTCTAAATCCTTTGACCCCAAAGCCACCGGCTGCCGTCTCCTGGTGATGGCGCCATGCCCTAGTGCTAGGACCACTCTGACCTCTTCATTCAGACACTTTATTTAGGGCGGGACCTTGAGATTTGATGCCAGCCGAGGCTGGTCTTTGCTATGGGCCCCATTCTCTGTCACACACACAACATGCAATACACAGTTACCCCCACTCCACGCCTCACGCTCGGTTACAGCCAGCATTCCTCTCCCCATGCTCTGCATTTCTGAATCCCACCTACACTCTGAAACTCAGTGAAATCGCCATCTTCCTCACAAAATCTTCCATGATCTCTTGCAGACACAGACTGTTCTGACCCTCTGAACAAACATCTGAGTCATACCTTTCCAACGGCACAGGGCCTTTTTCCTTCCCTTGTACTCTATTCATTCACTCTTTCGACAAATACATGTGGAGCACATTCTATGGGAGTGAGATATGCCAAGAAATGACAATATTAATGAACCACACATCCAGGGGACTCAGAGTCAGCTGGGGGAGACAAACAATTCAATAAGAATTTGCTGTTAGTTGAGTTGTAGGAGCCCATAGGGGAGGCTCTCGACTCATCTCTGGGAGTAGGTGGTAACCAGAAGAACTCTGAAGGATCAGTTGGAGAGGACAAGGGGCAATGCACGTGCAAAATCCTGAAGTGAAAACACAGTATGGCAGGCTGGCATGTTTGTGCTGGAGAGAGTGCGGTAGGTCAGTATGATGGCAATGCAAGAAGAAAAGTGGAGGGAGATGACACTGGAGAGCCAAAGAGAGGAAAAGAAATGTAGAATTTTCAAGTGATTCTAAAGGATTCTATATTTTATCCAAGGGGTTGCAGGGAGACATGAAAGGATTTTAAAGAAAGAGACTGACATATTGACATGTTCATTTTAGAAAGATCATCCTGGCTGTGGCTTAGATGAGAGGGAGGTGAGACTGGAAGGAGAGGGCTCAGGGCTATAGAAATCATCCAGGGCTGAGGTCCAGATAGCAATGGGGTGGACAAACAGGGCAATGGGAAATTCCTAGGTGCATGAATCACTAGAATTTGATGACCTAATGATGATTAGGGTGAGGGAGGGAAAGGACACAAGAATGTCAGCAAGATTTGGGGGTTGGACACTGGATGAACGGTGGCTCCCCTGGGAGAGGGAGGATGGGAAGTGAAGCTGGTTTGGGAGCTCACTAGGGAGCTGGGGATTTAGGAATCGATTCCACATACATGAAACCGGGAGCAGCAGTAATGCCAAAGACCCCAAAATCTAAAGCTCTCTGCTAAACTCTAGACCTTTCCATCAAGCTGCTTTTAGGATGTGTTTCCTTCCTTGTCTCAAAGGTACTTGAAACTCAGAGAAAGCTGAAAGGCACACACCATCATTCTCTCAAATCAAGAATATAGATCCAAAGAAATCAAGGAAAGAGAATCTTTTAAAGGGAAAAAGAAGGGGCGCCTGGGTGGCTCAGTGGGTTAAGCCTCCGCCTTCGGCTCAGGTCATGATCTCAGGGTCCTGGGATCAAGTCCTGAATCGGGCTCTCTTCTCAGTGGGGAGACTGCTTCCCCCTCCCCCCGCGCCTGCCTGCCTCTCTGCCTACTTGTGATCTCTCTCCATCAAATAAATAAATAAAATCTTTAAAAATAAATAAAGGGGAAAAGAACTAAAAAATATTCCCTAAAAATAGCACAAGGAGGGCTTCCGTGAACATAATGAGAGATGAAAGAATGGAGATGAAACATACAAACTTTTCAAGAAATGTGCCCATTACTGGGAAGAGCATGGAGGGACAAGGAATTACTGCGGTGGCTTCCAACCTTGGCTGCACATTGGAATCACCTGAACAACTTTAAAAATACTGACACCTGGATCCTACCCACAGCTATTTACACATCTCGGTTTGGGATGCAGATGGGCAGTATGATTTCCGGAGCCTCTGTGGAGCCAAGATTGAGAACTACTGGATTGGAAGATTGTTTCTTTCAATGGATGAGAGAAACTTGAGCAGCTTCTCTTCATAAGGAAGAAAGTTCAGTGGGGGAGGGGAATAGAAATGATATCCCTGAGGGGCACCGGGGTGGCTCAGTCGGTTGAGCACCTGACTCTTGCTTTCGGCTCAGGTCATGGTCTCAGGGTCTTGGGATGGAGCCCTGTGACAGGCTTTGCACTCAGCTCAGAGCCTGCTTGTCCCTCTCCCTTCCCCCCAGCCTAACCGCCCCCCAAATAAATAAATAAATAAATAAAATCTTTACGTTAAAAAAAAAAAGAAAAAGAAATGACCTCCCTAAGGTGTAGGAAGAGAATGGAATCCAGAGCAAAGGGAATGAATTAGCGTGAGGCTTCTCCTGTTCTGACAGGGTTGGTACCCTGGTAAAATTTTACTTGAAGGCACAAGTGAGGGGGGAGTAAAATAGGAGAAATAGTTGAAGTTTTCAGTTTTTTCGTTAGGTAAGTAAGGCTTTCTGCTGAGAATGAGGGGAATGCTGGTAGAGTAGAGATTCTGAGGAGAATAAAAGTGATTTAAAATGGTCCTTGAAAATGGGCCCAAGATACCATCATTGCCACCTGGACTAGGATAATTACCTCCCACCTGATCTCCAGGCATTTATTCTGATTTCCCTTCCAATCTCTTGACAGATGGAGCTTCTCAAATATAAATGGCATCATGACGCTGCCCAATTTAAAGTTGTTCAATGGCTTTCCATCAGTTTTCGGATAAAAGTTAAGATCACATGCACTTTAAGGCCATTCGTGCTTTGGTCCCCACATACTGCTCCAGCCCCATCTCCCGCTACTGTCCCCACTCCCATGCTCCGGTCACCCGGGCCTTCTTGAAACTCCTAAGAAGTCAGACGTTCTTTAGCTTCAGAGTCTGGGGGGTGTCATTTCCCTGGGCGTGAAACTCTTCCCCTCGACTCTTCAGCCGACTGCTTCCACTCGACCCTTTGAGTCTCGTTTGTAAAATCTCTTCCATAGGAAGAGTCTCTCCCGACGGCCTGGACTCGGGCGTGCCTGACTCATATTGCCCGGCACCCTCTACGGTGCGTCCTTGCCTGTGTCGCAGTCATCAGAGTTTGATGACAAACTCACGTATGGAAGTGTTTAATGTCTTCCGCTCCCTCCTCTGGAAGCGGCACTGCACATTCCCGGGCCCTCCGGTTACCATCTGTTGAGTGCGGCAAAAACGGGGGAGAGGGGGCGCCTGGGTGGCTCAGTGGGTTAAAGCCTCTGCTTCTGGCTCAGGTCATGATCCCAGGGTCCTGGGATCGAGCCCTGCATCGGGCTCTCTGCCTGCTTCTCTGCCTACTTGTGATCTCTGTCAAGTAAATAAATAAAATCTTAAAACAACAACAACAACAACAAACAAACGGTGGGGGGGAGGACTGCACGGCGGGACTGCTGGGAAGCAGCAGGAGCACCACAGACACGGGGTCATGACGCACAGTGACGCTGTCTGCAAGGCTCAGGTCACCCACCCCAGCCAGAGAGGCAGACGGTCAGATTGACATGGAGCGAGGTTCTGACAGGCGCCACTTTTCGAAAGGCTGAGACAAGGGAGTTTACAGTAAATGCCTCAGACACTCATGCAACTTAAAACTCCTGGACATAACTTGTGATCTTCCTCTTTATGTAACCTCAGGAGTACACACTGGCCTTGCACATAGCGACACTCGGGAGCCGTGTGCTGAGCAACAGGATCATGACACATCGGAGTATCACAGTAACACGGCATTCGGGGTACACGCTACGAGTCGCTTTAAAAACAAAACAAAACTAAACATGCAACGGCTGTTTTGGTGATTTTACGGACCTCATCTTGCTCAGTTTTTACTCTATCGTAGCAACTTTAAAGATTTATTTATTTTAGAGAGAGACTGAGATAGCGTGTGAGCTGGGCGAGGGACGGGGGAGACAGAGAAAGAATCCCAAGCAGACCCCATACTGAGCACGGAGCCCACTTGGGGTTCCCTCTCACGACCCTGAGATCATGACCTGATCGAAACCAGGAGTCGGACACTCGGCTGACTGAGCCACCCAGGAGCCCCCACTGCAGCAACTTTAAAGCTAGGTTTTGATTCCGAATTCCAGTTTATGACTCTTCTCCAAACACTGCCCGTTTCGTGTTAGCTGTTCCTTTTGCCTTTCATCTCTTCCCTCCGTGTGGTCACCTGGTTATGTTCATTATTCATCATGCAATTTGTCAGAACCTACTTTGTACAGTGTATATAAGGACTTTTTCGTGGTTACTTGGTTTCTTACATGTGTTTCATCTTCTACAAGTCTAACTTGAGAGTGGGGGAATCTGGTGCGGGAGTCGTCTCTCCGCGATGTAGCCCAGGTTGAAATAAGACCTGGGGATCTGCAGAGCACGTGCTTTTGTGTGACAAACATGAGAGGGACTCAAACAGAATGGTGGGATCCAAGTATAATCGTATAATTTCCTATCACGGGATCGAATTAATTGTTTTACTTGGAGAGGTCTGAGAATATGACTTTTCTCGAGAAATTTGGGGGAGAATGGAAAATTTCTATGAACTCTAGATTATAAGTAACTGACTACTTAAAGAGTGTTCATTCAAGAAGGCCAGCCCACAGCATCACCAGTGACATCACCAAAAACATTTCTGCAGGGGCAGGTAACAAACTGAATCCACAAGTACCTTTGATCCCATGTCCTCCCGTTCTTTTGTTATTTCTTTTCTCATTGTCTCCTTCTCAAAGACCCTTTTCTCTTGCTGAGATGCCAGTTCTTTTTCCAGTCGCTCTGTCTGCCTCTCCAGTTCATTCTTCAACTGCTCACACTGGATTAAAGCCTGCCAGAGTAAGATGGGAGTGAAATAGGGTCTCTGCCTTTGCAAAAAATGAGAGGAAAATTAGACAATTAAGCTTTAATTTTATTTAAAATCATTCAACTCACTGTAAAGTCCATTAGAGTAATTTTATATTTATTTGTCAATACCACTCACAAAACTAAAACACTATTCAAATGTTACTTTCACAATGAAGGCTATATTAACTAAGCAACTAAGAAAATTCAGGTTAATGGACCCTGATGAACACCACAGATGAATCCAAATTCTGAAAACAAGAAACAGAAAAATCAAGTGATCTAATATTTTTCAATTGTATAGCATATTTATACTAAATGAAATATAGAGGTATCCAATTTAACTTTTCACTTGCTTATGGCTAAAAATTAGTGAAATACTTCAAAACTTAAAATGAGAAGTACTTGTTATTATATACTGGCATCTATTTTTAACATCATCAAGTAATCAAGTTTTCTTAAATATAACTAGGGTAAGATTTAGTTCACGCTCCTTATAAACATAACAAAAGTAAAAATTAGGTAATAATAAAAATTTAATAAAAAATTAAAAACTAGGTAATAATTTAAAAATAGTAATAATAAAAAATTTAGATAAAGACTCAAAACAACATTTACTACCTAATTTTATGAAATGAGAAGTGCCATCTTCCACTGCTGGTAACTTATAAGTCCACAATTGTTCTTTAGTCTTAATTTCCCCACTCTGAATTTCTAGAAGTAAAAACTTTCTAACTTCCTTTTAACTACTATCTTTATGCAAAATACCCAATAGGAAACTAATTTCAAAATTCCAATTTTAAAAAACCCCAATAAATGTAAGGTGCTTGACACAGAAACTCCTGAGTCATTCTATGGTGTCTTAGTCTGATCCCAGTGGCGGCTTATCCAATATCCGACATCCACCTCATTCAAACTCTGTGTTCCCCTGAATTGGAAACCCAAGTAACCCAAGTCTCCCATGACTTACAAACTGTGTAAGTACGTATCAAGCTGTATATGTGATAGTCACATCTGCTGTGGATGATGAGGGAAGTGGTCTTAGTAATGTATGCATAGCTTTGCTTCCCTCTGGTGAAAGCTATAATAAGTACAGACAATAAATTATCTAGGGTATGTGAATTTGCTTCTCTTCATCTGGAAGCCATTAACCCCTAATTTACTTCAAATTCTTCTGGAAAGTTTCTACACTCCTAGGCATGAAATAGGTGGATAAAACTCGATTGTCTCAGATTAACTGACAAGCACATCTAGTGACTGAGAAATGACTCTCCTAGGGACTTGGTCCCAAGTTCAATTCTAGTTGAGAATGTCCATAAAATAAAATTCTCTATTAGATTTTAAAAGAAGTGGAAAAGCAGAGTTTTCCTATAATTTAAGCCCTCGGAGCAGGATATATTATGAATTTCAGATTTTTTTACCTCGGAACACAATTGCTGTTGTGAAAAATACTTTATGTGAACCTAATAAAAATGTTCATAACTTTCACAGATCTAATACCATCGGCATGGAAGAATGAAACGACTATTGACTACAAACCAATATTTCCAATCGGAAGCTTCTTCACTGAACAAAAACTCAGGAGTCAACAGTATTGAGCACAGAACAGCGGAAGGCACTGCCGAACATCAAAGAGCGGGCTAACATGAAGAACAACCAAAGAACCAATTCCAAGAAGTCAGTCAGTTTGGGAACCAGGAACAGTAAATGATCCTGACAGCACAAGAGGCCTAATCTCAAGGTAAGAGGACATAAATGAAAAGTGTAATGTACAAGGCAAGAAGCTGTAAATCACTTAAAACCATTGCTGAAGGCTTCTCCCTCTTAGGGCTCGCCACCATGAAGAGGATTTACAGAAGCAATTTAATCTTTTTAAAGATAGCTCTCTTAACGTGGCTCTCACATACTAGAGGGTCAAGGAGAACTAAACAAATGTTTACACAGTCTTTCCATTATAGCTTTACCTTTAAAAAAAAAAGAATTTATTTATTGGAGAGAACATGCACACAAGAGGGCACAAGCAGGGGAAGGGGTGGAAGGAGAGGGAGAAGGAGGCTCCCCGCTGAGCAGGGAGCCCAAGGAGGACTCGGGGCTCCATCTCAGGACCCCGGGATCACAACAGGAACAGAAGGCAGATGCTTAACCGACTGAGCCACCCGGTGCCCCAAAGCATCACCTTTCATTCCAGGGCTCCCTCTCCCAGTTTCCAGAACCCCAGCTGATCCGGTGCTCCCTGATTCTGCTCATCTAACCATTCCATAAGGGCATAACTGAATTCTCACAAGCGAGGTCAGTAAATGGCCAGTTACAGCTAGCTGACAGATCTTTGGAGAGGCCCAAGTTGATGTGGGGCCTGCAGCTTCCATTTCTCCCAGAGGTTCCCAAAGGGGTGGCTTCCTTCTTTCCCTGAGCACAGCCCCTTTTTGATGGAAATGGCTGTAGTTCGAGGAGTTGAGGGAATTACACTATTAACCCACCCAGTCGACTCAATCCTCAAGAGACCTTTTCTCTTCTGGGAAATTTCTTTATTTGTGGTTATTCCACGTTGGCCACATTAACACATTTTTCAAAACATAATTTATTGGACTTGATATTCCCAGCCCTAGTTTTATTAAACCAACAAGTATGGGTTACTGTCTTAATGGGGTCAAAACATTTTCTGAAACAAATTTATATCTAGTCAACTCCATTTTTTAAAATAGGAAGCCTATCTTAGGACACATGAAAATTCTTTCCAAGTGCTAGGGTTAGGTTTCTAGAAATCCTTGTGACCAAAGAATTCACAATTCAGGAATTAAAGATCTTATGAGAAATAACAAAATTCACACTTAAGAAAATTATATTTAAGGGATGCCTGGATGTCTCAGTCGGTTAAGCATCTGCCTTTGGCTCAGTTCGTGATCCCAGGGTCCTGGAATCGAGCCCTGAATCAGGCTCCCTGCTCAACAGGGAGTCTGCTTCTCCCTCTCCCTCTGCCTGCTGCTCCCCCTGCTTGTGCTCTGTCTCTCAGATAAATAAAATCTTTTAAAAAATTAAATATAAAATTCATATAAAAATTTATGAAAATGTTTTCATTTTTATGAAATATATAACCCACAAAACTAAAATGATTGTCAGTATGTTTTAAGCATGTAACTTACAAATAATGACAACTACTGATTTTTTTATCTATAAACTCTTCTTTGCTAGAAACTTATCAGTCTGTCCCTATCTCCCATTTTCAAGATGTTAATAACTTGTTTCTGTTTCGTGGCAGATAATGTACACATCAAGAAGTGATGGGCACCTGGGTAGCTCATAAGCATCTGGCTCTTGATTTTGCCTCAGGTCATGACTTCTGTTCATGACCTCCACACTGAGTGTGGAGCTTACTTAAGATTCTTTCCTTCTCTTTCTGCCCTTTCCTGCCCCCACACCCACTTGCGCAACCTCTCTCTCTCTCTCTCAAAAAAAAGAAAAGAAAAGAAAGTGCATTATATTCTCTGCCTGTGCTTGCAATCAAATGACCAAATGTTTTGATCTTTTCACTTTAGGTTTCTAATTTTCGCCTTTCTGATTCTGTAGTCTAAGCAAAGAATAAGGAAAAATAATGTTTTAGGGACATTTATTCAACCTCCTGGGTTTCTGTCTTTTGTGTTTTTTGGTTTTTTTTAAATCTTGCCTTGGAGGGTTATCTCATTATAGATACACTCATGATAACTTCATACCAAAGCCAACAATTTCCCTTTCAATAGAAGCAAGCAGGTGTGAGGCCTGGTTAACCGTTTCATGTTGTAGCTTTACCAAGGCATCACTGCAGAATCTCTGCTTCCCCCACCCCATTTATCTGGAGGATATATTTTTTCTCTCTTTAAAAAAATGATCGCTGGTTGTAATGGCTTGCAATTTTCAGAGTAAACCAAAACCATTTATTGATCACTCACCATGTGCCAGATACTTTGCTAAATGGCTTACATGGATTACTTTATTTAACACTCTTACTAAATTTTAAGTAGATCTTATCACTCAGCAGAAGAAACAGCAGCTCTAAGACATTAAGTATCTGCCCAGGATCACAGACCTAAACAGTGGCAGAGCAGAAATTTAAGCCAGGGGGTTCCACAGCTGAATCGATGCATGGCATTACAGCTTTCTTATGTTATAGATTTATTTCCTTATAAAATCCTCGGGTGTTTTCACTGCCATCGTCAATGTAAGTATAGAACGTAGTTCTAATTCCTCCCGTGCACTTACTTAGCCTGCAATGTGCAAATAAGAACACTAGGTGGCAACAAATACCAAGGAACCCATTTCATCAGCTCAAGGATCAAGTAGTTGCTTTCAAAATTAAAATACGGATTCCATTTTACTTTTTTACTCTCACTAAGCAAAATTCCTATTATGTTTCAACATACCTGAGATAAATCCCAATAGATGTGCATTGTATTTTGTAAATTGCACAGAAATCCGTTTTTGCATTACTAATTCAAGGAAAAATGCTTTTGATTTGCAATACACAATAGCTTCTTTTGTTCTTAACTGTTAGATATTTAAAAGCACTAATTACAAAAATCCATATTCATAATTAAAGCTAACAATCGACTTTGATTCAATTCAACATCGTGTAATTAATATGTAAATGGCCACCGAGGAATACAATGATAATATTAGAGACCTGCCTTTTAAGGTCTTTTGGTAGTAAGAGCTACGTAAACAACTACCAAAATGATACCAGCTCCAGAAGAATATGGAGGAGAAAGAGATTAATTCAAACAAGAAAGGACTGGGGCAACCTCTGGGGAAGACGGCCGCCTGGGTTGAGCCCCAAGGTTGTAGAGACAGATCAATGCAGCGCTGTAAAGTATAGCGTCAGCAAATTCATGGTCACATTCAGGAAGGTCACATTCCTGACCCTGTAAGTCACATTCAGGAAACAACACAGGTCTTGTGAAAGACTGTAGTGAAAAATAAGGCTAAAAAAATTAGGGTGGGGCTGTATTGTGAAAGATCTGGAAGGTCACACTTTTATTTTACTGCAAGAGGAGAACCGCTTGAACAGAGAGAGTTACATCTGGGGGATCTCTGGCAGCAATGGGAAGATGGGAAAGATACAGCGGAAGTGGAAGAGACCTGAGCAAGACCAACAGAAGTCCACTGTAATCATCTCTGCAGGCTTGAACTGGGGTGGAAAAGGTGGGCACAGCTTACGAAGGGACCCCAAAGCCTGAAAGACAGAGTGATAACTTGGCACCTGATCGGGTGTTGAGAGTGCAGGATGGGGAGGCGTCAAGACATTTTATTTTTTATTTTATTTTATTTTTTTTAAGATTTTATTTATTTGACAGACAGAGATTACAAGCAGGCAGAGAGGCAGGCAGAGAGAGAGGAGGAAGCAAGCTCTCCGAGGAGCAGAGAGCCCAATGCGGGGCCTGATCCCAGGACCCTGGGATCATGACCTGAGCTGAAGGCAGAGGCCTTAACCCACTGAGCCACCCAGGTGCCCCCGTCAAGACATTTTAAAGCTGTGAGCCAGGGCTGCTGCTAAGATGAGGAAAGACAATACAGACAACGGTAGAAGAAACGTGGGCAGGAGAATGGAGAGGAGCAGTAACTTGGTGACATAGATTTTCAGATGCTAACGGAATGTCATACATAAACAGAGGTCTCGTAGCAGCAAGAAATGGGGGTCTGGTGCTCAGGAGAGCCATTAGAGCTAAAGCCACAAGGCGGGGGTATTCAAATGCAGGGAATGTGCTGGACATGATAGGAGAGACAAATTCCTAGAAATGAGGACAACACGAGTGGAAGGCTAGGACTGTGCTTAAGGTTTCTGGAAAACAAATGCAAAGAGATGGAGAGGAGTAGATAAGAATGGTACAACAAGGACCCACGGGAGAAAATGTCAGATAAATAAAGGGGCAAGAGGACATGTTAGGATAAGACAGCCAATGGCTTCCAAGACGCCAGAGTCAGGAGTCGAATGAAGACAGAGATGAGGTCACTGGGGCTAGTGATCAGGAAGTGCCTGGTGACCAGCAAGTGAGCAACTCAGCAGCATGAAGCCGGGCTGTGGTGTACTCGGAAGGGGACGGGCTCGGCAACCGCGGACCCTCATTGTGAAAGGCCTGCTGGGGAAATGGTGGCGAGGAGTTAGTCCAAGAAGTCGAAGTTGATCAGGAAGGCCGCCTGTTGTTTGTTTAAATAAGAATGATGGCTGGGGATGGGGGAGGAGGGAGACAGGGCGGGAGGGACCCAAGACACCAGAAGCCGGGTTGACAAATCCCTGAGACTTGAGTAACTTAGAGAAAGAGCTTTCATCTTGGGAAAAAGAGGGCCTGGCAAGCAGGGGAAAATGAGAAGGCACGTCCGACGGATTAGAAGACGCCGAAGGGGCTCTTGCCTGTTGGCTGTGATGTCAGTAGCGCAGGTCAGCTCCTGAGTGCGGAGCAGATGGTGGAGATGGGACACACAGAAAGTGCGATTCCTGCCACCAGACGGAAGGTGGCCAACCGCAAAGGAAAGAACTGCTAATAGTACTTCTTCTTTTTTTAAAAACATTTTACTTATTTATTTGACAGAGAGAGAGAGAGACAGAGAGAGAGGGAACACAAGCAGGGAGGGTGAGAGAGGGAGAAGCAGGCTTCCCGCCAAGCAGGGAGCCCGACACGGGGCTCGATCCCAGGACCCTGGGATCACGACCTGAGCCAAAGGCAGACGCTCAATGACTGAGCCACCCAGGCGCCCTATAAATACTACTTCCATCCGTGGAGGGTGACCCGTATCAGCCTCCTGTGGAATTCATTCTGTGGCTTTCCTCAGCAACACTTGCCAGGCTGAAAGTAGCGACAGGAAAAAAATGTGTGGTTGAGCCTCTGGCCCTGGGGGTAGACTAGAAAGATAACAAAAGACTTCTAGAGTCTTACTGGAAACAGATGACAATTCCCTAGTTAGTGAACATTTCCTGAGAACCTATTACATGCCACGCAGTATGTGAGGTGCTAAAGACTGACTAGTGAGCAAGAGGGGTGAGTTCCTTCCTCTCCGAGATTCTAAAGTTTAATGAAAGGGGCACCGGATGGCTCGGTTGGTTAAGCGTCTGAGTCTTCATTTCGGCTCAGGTCGTGATTGCAGGGTCATGAGATTGACTGAGTCCCACACCGGGCTCCACAATGAGCATGGCGCCTGCTTGGGCTTCTCTCTCTCGCCCTCTGCCCCTCCCGCAGCTCACACACTTATGTGCATGCACTCTCTAGACAAATAAATAAAAAGTTTAATGGAGGATAAAGACAAATAAGGGAGACTAATACACTGATGACTGACGTACATAATGGGGAACAGTTCTTACTGGGGGGGAATTCAGCATGCACATGCGCTTACATACACACACGTGCACACATACACGCACATACATACGCACACGTGCACACATACACGCACATACATACGCACATATACATACAGGCACGCAAATGCACGCGACACACGCATGTGTACACACGCAGGCACACACACACGTGGGAACCCCTGACATCCTGAGATGTATGGAGACATCTCTGGTCACCAGAACCTGGGGAAGAGGAGGTATGATCCCAGCATCCAGTGAAAAGAGGCCAGGGATGCCGCTAAAAATCCTAGGATGTGCAGGCAGGACAACCTCTACAACAAAGAATTATGTAGTCCAAACATCAGTAGTGCTGGGGCTGAGAAGCCCTGCTATAAAGACACATAAGAGGTACGTGGAATCTACGCATGGGAGAGCAGAGATTTTCTAGAGAGAGCAGCAGACCTGAAAGATGGAGAAAATATCCAAGTGGGGGGTGAAGAAGAATTTGCATGGCACATGCAAACTCCCAGGGGCTACAATGGCAGTGCATAAACAAGGGACTGGAAGCCATCACCATCAGAGGTGCTAACTTTTGAGGAAATACTTTGTGCCAGAGTTTCTACAACTTAACAGATAACACATTTTAAAATGTGCCTGGGTGGCTCAATCGGTGAAGGGTCTGCCTTAGGCTCAGGTCATGTCCCAGGATCTCTGGGCTCCCTGCTCAGCAGGGAGTCTGCTTCTCCCTCTCCCTCTGCTCCTCCCTCTGCCCAGTTTCCCGCCCCCCCCCGCCCCGGCTCTGCTCCCTTGCACTCTCTCTCTCTCAAATAAGTAAATTTTTAAAAATATAAGTAAAATAAAATGCAGTCCTCATTAACAATCCTCTAAGTCCAATATTATTTCCATTTTTCAGATAAGGAAAAACTGCAGCCTGGGGAATTAAGCTGTCCTGGGTCAGGCAGCTGGGGAAATGATGCAGCTGAGTTGAATCTAGGTCTGCTAATGCTAATAAGACCTCGCCCAACCTCTGACTGCTTTTCCAAGCCGACAGGGGCAGAGTCTGTTGGAGGAGAGTAATAAGGAAGCACATGACAGACCTCAGAAGTACAGCAAAGGGCTTAGAGACGGTCCTGAGACAGTGGACACTCCCAGACAGATTGGAAACTGAAGAATCACAGGATCAAACTGCCGTGAAGAAAGATCACTTCTGGGGCACCTGGGTGGCTCAGTGGGTTAAGCCTCTGCCTTCAGCCCAGGTCATGGTCTCAGGGTCCTGGGATCGAGCCCCTCATCAGGCTCTCTGCTCAGCAGGGAGCCTGCTTCCCCCACCCCCCCGCCTGCCTCTCTGCCTACTTGTGATTTCTCTCTGTCAAATAAATAAATAAAATCTAAAAAAAAAAAAGGTCACTTCTGGCTGCAGTGTGCGCAACGGAGGGAAGGAAGAGGATGTTGTCATTCATAAACCCAGAGATTATGGTGTCCTAAACAAGAAAGGTGACAGTGAGGGAAGAATTCAACAGGAGTTCAGAAACCAAGATGTGTACTTAGTGACTGGCTGGAAGTCAGGCGTGAAGGAGAGGATGGTGACCAGCTTTCTGGTCAAGGCACAGTAGTGCACAGAGGCGCCACGCCCTAGAGAACACAGCAGCGTTGGGGGAGCAAATGTAATGAGTTCAGTTGAGGTTGTAAAATTCATGTTTAAATGGAAGTGGGGGGGGTGACACCTGGGTGGTGAAGTCGGTTTAACGTCTGACTCTTGATTTCGGCTTGGGTTGTGATCTTGGGATCGTGGGACTGAGCCCCGCCTCGGGCTCTGCACTCAGCAGGAAGTCTGCTTGGGATTCTCTCTCTCTCTGCCTCTGGCCCTCCCCCTGCTTGTGTGCACGCATGCACTCTCACGAATGAATGGTTGGGTGGATGGATGGATGGGAGGAAGGAAGGGGAAGAAGAGCAGCCTGGACACAACAGGTAAAACAGGAGAGGAGACTGAAGAAGCAGACGCAGGAATGTGGACGCTGAGACGTTTC
This sequence comes from Mellivora capensis, assembly GCA_004024625.1. Taxonomy (NCBI): domain Eukaryota; kingdom Metazoa; phylum Chordata; class Mammalia; order Carnivora; family Mustelidae; genus Mellivora; species Mellivora capensis. The sequence goes on along the minus strand of PISX010001136.1, from coordinate 16,611 downwards.
ATGGCGATAGGGAGGCAGAGAGAAGTGCTGGTCAGAGGGAGCAGATGCAGAGTCTGACGTGCCGTGGACACGAGAGTTCAGGTGACAGTCACCATGGAAGAGGGGAAATGTTAGAGGTAAGCAAGCCAAAGGGTGTTGGGACTATGGTGTTGTGTGTATTAACAACATGACGTAGAAACGTTTCAGGGTGATCAAAGGAGGTAGGCAGAGGGCGGTATGGACTGAACGTACCCCTCCAAAATTCATGTGCTGAAACCGAAGCCCCAATGCGATGGTATGCACGTATGTGGCCTCTGGGAGGTGATTAGGTCCTTAGGATTGAGCCCTCATGAGTACGACTAGTGCCTTTATAAAAGAGGTCCCAGAGAGCTCCCACACCCCCTCGGCCACGTGAGGCCGCACAGGAAGAAGACGGCCATCTGTGTCGCAGAAAGCATGCCCCCACCAGACACCAGCTCTGCTGGACTCCCCAGCCCCGGCACTGAGAGAAATGAATGTCTGCTGTTGAGGCCAGTCGGGCGATGGCATTTTTGTTACAGCAGCCTGAGCAGACGACAACGAGGGGGAAAAGGGCCAGACGCTCATGTTCTTAAAAAGTGTCAAATAGCTAACAACTACTTTATCAACCCAAGTAATAACATGGATGAGTTTCTTAAAAAATAAAACAAAACAGTGTCAAATAGTGACACTGTGACAAATAATGACGGAGAATTTATATTGATTAACATTAGGGAGAGGAGAGACCATGATGATTTCAAAGATGCTTGGTCACTAACAGAGAGGACAGAAGAAGGCCTGAACTGGCAGAAAGGAGTGGGGGGAATGCTGATTCCTCCATCACAGCCGCTTGAGACGATGCGAGCAGCAAAGGGCCTTCACGGGAGGGCTCGAGCGTCCTCGTATCATCGAGGGACAAGAGTTCAGTACAAATGAACAACCAGGAGTGTCTGAGGAGACAAAGCCCATGAGGGAGTTTGGTCAGAATGGAACTAGGTTACAGACGCACCAGGACAATAGTCATGGAAGCCGTAAAGGTCAGGGTCTGGGAAGAGTCAGGGAGGAGCTGCGTAGAGACAAACGGACAAGGGAGGGACTGAGGAACTGAATACAGGGGTCAAGAGCCCCATACCTTAATAAATAGTGATGCTACCATATGGCGTAGACCAAAGCTATCCGATGGAACCTGTGATAAGAGAAATGTTCTACAGCCGCACCACCCAGTGAGTGATCAGCTACTTGGAGTGTGGCTGGTGTGTCTACGGGAAACACACAGCAGCCTCAGTGGACTCTGGTGCAGCCCCCAACACAGCGATGAATCACCAAGAACCTCCTACCATTCAGTGCTCGCCACACCGCCTGGTCACGAAGTGCTACCGATTATCATCGTTATCGTTCAGCGCGGGTGACTTAGCATCCACGGGGCCAGACCCATTCATAGCCAAGGATGCTGTCTGATACACATACATCATCTGTTATCTGTGGCGTGCCTGGATGTTCGCAACATTCCCCAGGCCCAGGGGGGAAAACTTTGGTCGGCCGTCACACACGGACCCATACGCATGGTGTTAGGTTTTCAGAGCATTCAAAATCATCAGCAAATGAGGAGAGGAGGCATGTAAGCCTCTCCAAAGAAGACTTCTACCAGTAATTCTGTTTCATTTTGCAGACTTAACATTAACAGACTGGTATTCACTCTGCGCCTTCGGAAGAAAGAGTTTAGTCATGGAAGAAGAACCATGGAAATATTTGGAAAAGAAAAGAGGGCCGCTTCGGCATGCCTTCATTTTGGTCTTCCGAGACTTGCCTTGGTTTTCTCGAAGTTGGCCTCCTCGGTCATGTGCATGGCTTGTTTCACCTGCTCATAAGCCCTGGCTTCTCTCTGCTGCACATCTGTCAAGCTACTCCTGACGGAGACCAGCGCGGACATTAAGTCATCCCTTTCCCTGCGGGCAAGAGAACATTCGAAACAAGAAATGGTCAAGCGATCGTGTATTCCTAAGTCATGAAGAGAAAGGCATTCACACACCACGGAAGAAGAGCCATGGTGGGCCAGCTCAGCGTGTCGTGAAGCATGCTAGGAGAAAGGCCCTCTGTCCTTCCCTTGGTGAGGGGCAGGCAGAGCCGCCAGAAAGGCTGGGCATCCGTGGCAGGGCTGCATCTGCCTGGGACAATGACCTATCATGGGGAGGACAGCCCCACTGTGGGCCGCAGAGTAGAGCCCAGAAAACAGGAAGTTGGTTGAAAAATTAGAGGGGTGGGGGGTTGGGAGAAAAAGGAATAAGACAGAGAGGGTGGGAACTCAACTTCAAAGTGGAAGCTAACATCTTCAGGGGCTACTAAGGCCTTGTCTACACTGCTGACTCTCCCCCCACCCAGCTTCCCCCACCCCATTTGTCTGAACAAATAGGTCCTTTCCTGTTTGTCTTTCTCCACGACCCCCTTTTCTGCCCTTCTCTTTCAATTAAATTTTTTGCCCTCCTTATGAACACATTTCTTCTTTCAGTGGGTAGGACTGCTAAATCCCTCAACTACCCTGGTCACGCAGAGAACAGTCAGGATTTAACAAAATCTCTTCCTGCTGGCTTTGGTCCCTGCTTGGCCCCACGCCCTTGTCAGCAATTCTCAGGAGTCCTCTAAGCTATAACCATTTCTTGGGGACAGATGCCACCAGATGCCACAACGCTCTGGCGCGTAAACTAGCAAAGATCCAACCTCATGGGTTAAATAAATCCCGTAGAAGATTTTAAGATATTTGGAATTTATCCATTGGATAAAAATGGTCAGTAGACCAAAGAGAAAATGAGGTGGGGAACTTTCTATGCACACAAAGAAAAAAAAAAAAAAAGTAAGCTGGATGGTTCTGCTGCTATTCCACACTTTGTTAAAGAGTTCAAGTTCTAAACTGTGGTTTCAAATTCAGTTCAAGTAACTGCTTGCAGTTTCCTTTTTTTGCCAAGTCCTGAACTACTAGGAAAGAGCCAACTCTGATTTTTTTTTTTAAGTTTAGCAAGCTTGGAGGAGAAATAATTTCAAAGGTTATAATCTCTTAGTTTGAGTTGCTTTCAGAATTAACCAGTGACTGGATTTAAAAAAAATTTTTTTTTTTTTAGATTTTATTTATTTGAGAGAGAGAGAGAGCATAAGCAGGAAAAGCAGCAGGCAGAGGAAGAGGGAGAAGCAGGCTTTCCTGCTGAGCAAGGAGCCAGATGTGGGGCTCCAACCTAGGACCCTGAGCCAAAGGCAGATGCTTAATTGACTGAGCCACCCAGGAGCCCCTTAAAAAAAGCTTTCTTTTTAAGATTTTATTTATTTATTTGACAGACAGAAATTACAAGTAGGCAAGAGAGGCAGGCAGGGAGAGAGAGGAGGAAGCAGGCTCTCCGCGGAGCAGAGAGCCCGATGTAGGCTAGGGCTCGATCCCAAGACCCTGGGATCACGACCCGAGCCGAAAGCAGAGGCTTTAACCCACTGAGCCACCCAGTCGCCCCCCTAAAAAAAGCTCTTAAAGATAAAATGATTTAAACTATTCGTAGTATTTGGAAAGCACTCATATTTTAAGAAATATGTAATACTGAACAAAGTTACAATTATTAGTTTCATAAAAGCCCATTTTGTTTAAAAAAAAAAAAGATTTGCTTCAACTATTGTAAAATTCATGGGAGCATAGTGATCTTCATTCTAGAATTTCCTGTGTTCTGATTTAAAAAAAATAATTTACTCTCCAATTTTGTTCTAAAGGAAATGAAAAAAGGAGTTAATTATTTTGATCAAATACAATCAAACAGAATGGTTATGTGAAAGAGAAGAATCAAAGCACGGTTAAATCATTCTAGTTAAGTCAAACACAGATTACTTGAAGGCAAAGTGAATTTATATTTATTTGCATTTCAAAAAGCTCTAGCATAAAAGGGGACTTGCTTCATTGAGAATATGCAGTCCAACTAGAACCTAAGAGTCTAGAAGAAAATAAAAATTCACTCTTTAAAGACAGCAAGTGAAAAAGGGTATCGGATCGCTGTATGCTGGACTGAGAAAGGATTCAGTGATGCTCTTTGTGATGCCATGTGCTCACTGAAGCCAAAGTCCTAACTAAAGAGAATTAACTGAAAAGCTCCGTGTTGATAGTTCGCTGACAGGATCAAAATCGATCAAATCTGCTCCTCACAGGAGACTTAACGCTTAATATATTTAACCTCTTTTCAGCATGTCCTCTGGAGGAGAGGAGGCTGCCACATCGCAGATACTCAGTGGAGTAAAGGACGAAAGACCAAACGAATGAGTAGTGCCTCTGCTATAGCAGGACATCAACAAAGGTAAAGCAAAACTCCTCCCAGTTCAAAAATCTCAGGATCTAGATTTAAAAAGTCACTAGGCTGTTTAGAATTGGAGACTCAAGAGTTTAGTTGTTCTGGTTCAGAATCTTGTCGGACTACCAACTCATCAAGTTCAGAGGACAGACCTCCTCAAAGACGAACACCCCAAACACTGATGTCCTGTTAAGCTCATCACCCAGCAGTGAGCCCGTGGCACGACGAAACTGAACATGTGTGTGGCCGCCGAAATGACACTCTCCAGTTTTCTGGAAGAGAAATGCACCACATGCTTGAAGGTGGCCCTCAGATCACCTGGAAAGCTCCGGAGAGATGCCCAAATCGCACACACACTTCCGGGCCCAGGAAGCCATCTTGATAATTTGGGATCATCCACTCAGTCGCTACATTTTTGGTTTTGCTTTGCTTCAGCTCGGTTGGCCCACATCCAAAGGACAAGCACCTGAAACAGACCCAGCTCTGGGCACGACAGTCGTGTCCTCAACACGAGGCTTTGTTTCCAGTCCCACTCCCAGGTTACCTTCTTGATTTAGCCCCCCTTTTTTCAGCCCCAGCCCCACACTACTCCACGTTATCTGGCCTTCGGGAGCAGTCCCGCCCAGCCATCCAGGAGAGCGACCCAGGCAGCCGCAGGCCTGCTCCAGAGCTCCCAGCCCACAGGCCCAGCCCAGAGCCAGGCCCGAGTGCGCCTCTCCCGGTGGGAAGCTGAACAAATACACGTGACCGACCTGTGTGAGTGTGAGGTGACCATCCGCCAGATTACCATCTGCAACGGCCAAAGGTCTGCAAGTGCCGCGAGAACACCCTCTAAGCATCATCGAGGAGTTTTCTGAAGCAGAGACAGCAGCACAGTGTCACTGCTGCCATGTTCCCTGAAAGGATCCCCGCGAGGGCAGCTCATGCAGCAATCGAGGCAAGGAGCACGGGGGCCAGTGCTGGGATGAGCCAGCTATCAAGCGCCGAGTATTTAAGGAATTTAGTGCAACAAGGACGAGAAAGTCCCCAAATAATCTGGGTCAGATGTTTAAAATAAGGTCTGATATATATGCACGAGGTTCATCTTGAAAGATAAGGTGCCTAAGGAATGCCTAGGATTCCTCAAGTTATTTCACAATGAGAACCAGTTTCAAGCGTAACTAAGAATCATTAGTATTACTCCTGTCTTTTAGAAGTCTAGAAGGCTTGCGATAACATTTCCTTGTTCCTCATTTCTGGGAAGTTCCTGCCATAGTCTTTCAGGGCCAACTACACACCACATTGCCAAGACCCACTCAAAATTCAAGAGCTGGACTAAAGGCCCAGGAGAATACAGTAGGAATCATTTCTCCTTTCTGAACGGTGCACTAAAACTTCTCCAAGGCACTAGGCACTACAGAAAAGGACCTAATTACAAAGCAGTTCCACCCTGATGATCATTCAAAGTGTTTTGATCATTGGGCAAGAAAGAGAGGCTCCTGTTGCTCTTACTCACCTCAAGGCATAAAGAGGAGAAAAAGGATAAAGAAGTTCAGAAACACTGTGAGGACTTCAAAGCGACTTTTAAAATGTATCCAGCGTCATCAACAGTTGTTAAGTGTACTCTCCAGAAAGTCCTTACGGTCCTAACACAACTCCACGAGCATACTGGTGGTCTAATCTCCAGGTCATGCCTGATCCTGTCCCTTTCAAGTGCTCGAGGCACTCCTGTCCTGTATACAATATATTCTATGCTAAAAGTTCCAACAAAGGAACTTACAGCTCGTGTCATAATGCCACATTTCAAGGAGAGGCCAGGAGATTTGTTTGATTCATTTTTTAAAATTCCAACTTAGAGTCCTTCAGTTCCATGATACAGCTCATGGAGGGTCCGGGCTTCTACTTATGCAGAAAACTAAAAATCCAGACCTAAAAAGTGCTGGCCATTCTTCAAAGGCAGCATAACACTCAATATTCAGCCTTCTGCATTAATAAGTTGAAAGAAGCTGACCACCAGCTGAGGCTAAAGGAATCCTATAAACAAAGGTTTCATTGACAATAAAAGCGGAGCCTTCCACTGTACTCTGTTAGGAAAGCAGAACATGAGCTCATGATATGCTGACAAAGCAGAAAATTGAAGAGAAGGCTGACATTTATTTTAAAAGGCTAAGAGCTAAAATGCAGGATAGAGACAAAGGAATACATAACTAAGGAAGAATCTAATTTCTAAATGACTGCCAGCCTTCAAGTCAATGTAAACATTGTAACTTCCTCTTAAATTATGTTTCTAATGACCTATAAGGATAATAAGAAGGCAAGGGCGGGGGAACCCCATCTTCTCTTTGTTGGCTTGGTTATGATAGACCACTTAGTTAAACTCTTGTTTCTCTTCATCTGCGTGACTTTGAACATGCTTTTTGCACTTTTTAAATGAATTTTTCATTACATTTTCCTTGTAAATGTGATTACCAACATGGTTAAAGACCCATCTGATGCCTACTTTCGATTTCGGTGCCTTCTTCCCCCTCTCCAGGGGTAATCCCTGTTAAATATTGGGTGCTTATCCTTTCAAACCTCTTTTTATGCCTGTATATGAACCTGGAGAAAATACATGGTATGGTTGTATATGGACTTTTTAAAAAAAAATAAAAATACAAATGGGCTCATTTCAGATATGTCTTTTTCATCTTTATTTTTTTCCTTCGACAATATATTGTGGGACTTAGTCCCACATTAGTACCTACAGATCTACCTCTTTTTCTCTTCTACTATGCATAACATAATTTATCTAAACCTCTGAAGTATATTTAGGTCATTCACATCTAAAAGAAACACTTCTTGTTTTCCTCCACAATTTCTGTACTCGCAACACTTCTGACACCTTATGTGTGCATTTTCCACACCAAGCAATTTTCTAATTCTCAGTTGATACTAACTCAGTTGGGACATTAATTTCCTGGAGTCAGCACAGACCCCAAGGTTAGGGCTCAGTCCCATAAGACTGTCCTCCACTTCAGACGCCAGTTGCAAGTCCCAGATGGTCCCCTATACTTCTGGACAACTGGCCCTAAGTCAGGGATTCTCATGACCTCTTCCTCAGCCTTGATCATTTGCTATGACAGCTCACAGGACTCAGGGAAGTGCTTTACTTACTATTCTCCATTAACTATCAAGGAGACACAAAGGGCTAAGGAAGAGATGCACAGGGCAGTGTGTGGGACGAGGTGGGGACGAGGAGGCGGGAACAGGCATGGAGCTTCAGGTGCCTTCTCTGGGTGTGCCACCCTCTCAGCCCCTTGATCTGTTCACCAAACCAAAAGCCCTCCAAATTCCATTGTTTAGGGTTTTTAGGGAGGTTCTACAGGCATGATTGATAAAATCATTAGCCACTGGTGATTGAATTTAATCTGTCCCTGCCCACTCCCCAGAGACAGGGGAGTAGGGGCAGAAAGTACCAATCCTCTAATCCCGTGGATGGTTCCCCTGGCGACCAGCGCCCCGCCCCCCATCCTTAATGAGTTTCCAAAAGTCATCTCATTAACATAAACTCAGGTTTGGCTGAAAGGATCTTATAAGAATAACAAAAGATGTTCCTTTCACCTTGATGTGCCAGAGCTATTTCAGGAGCAGGGGACAGAAACCAAGTGTCACAAAGGATGTTCCTATCGTTCTTATCCTTTAGGACAATACAGGGGTTTCAGGAGCTCTACACCAGGAACTAGAGACGAAGACCAAAATATGTATTTATCATATCACAATATCACAACACCAATTACAAATAATGCTGTGAAAGCATTCCCTAGAACAGCCCCATTATGCACATACATAGGTTCTTTGGGATAGATTTTGAAGCATGTAACACACAATTCAACTACTAATGGATAATGCTAAATTACCCTACAAAGCAGTATCAACTTACGGTTCCCACCAGCAGTGTGTGAAAATGCTCACTCGTGGCCTCCCCAACCCTTGTCACTATCAGTCTCTCTAATTTTCGCCAAAACGAGAGCTCAATTTTTTGGAAATCTGTATTTCCCTGAATAATAACAGAGTAAACACCCTCGTGTACATTGAGGTCCTCCTCTTGGATCGCTCACCAAGTCTTACTCCTCATCCACATCGCAACGAGGCAGTTTGTCCTGTGTCTGTTTCAAAGGACGTTCTTTGTTTCTTAAAGATTTTAGTTATTTATTTGACAGATCACAAGCAGGCAGAGGCTCTAACCCACTGAGCTGCCCAAGCGCCCCTCCAAGGAAGTTCTTTAGAGAGTGTACCAATCTTTTGTTATGTAACATGCAAATATTTTCCCCAGTCTTTTCATTTCAATTTGCATCATTATATCATAAGAAATTTCTTTTTAATGAAGTTAAATGTATATACTTTTTTTCCTTTATGGCACTCATTTTCCATTCCATGTTCAGGACTTGACCTAGCCAAAAGCCATAAAGATAATTTTCTATATTTTCTTTTAATGTTTTTATAGACTGAGTTATATTTGGGTCTTTAACCATCCTGAATTTGTTTTTGTGAAGTATGGTTCTTTTTTTTCAAATGTAAACAGGCAAATTTTTAACTCCTCTGAGCCTCAGTTTCCTTAGCCACAAAACAGGTGTAATATTTACCTCACACATGCTTTACTAATGTTAAAAAAGATTATGTTTTTAAAGTGCCTGGCAGAGTCCTTGGGTATATAATAAATGTTTGCCACATGGTAGTTGGATCTGAAAATATATTTAATATATACTTAATAAATTTTACAGTTATACAAAATATGTAAGAATGGGGCGCCTAGGTGGCTCAGTGGGTTAAAGCCTCTGCCTTCAGCTCAGGTCATGATCCCAGGGTCCTGGGATGGAGCCCCACATCGCATCGGGCTCTCTGCTCAGCAGGGAGCCTGCTTCCTCCTCTCTGCCTGCCTCTCTGCCTACTTGTGATCTCTGTCTGTCAAATAAATAAATAAAATCTTTAAAAAAAGTAAGAATTATTTAATAATATATTTAATTAATGTAATATTTAACAACAAGCAGGACCATCAGCTCTGATCATAAAAAATTACCAGTCAGTCCATACTGGAGAAATCCAGTTTTTATGTAGCAACCAACAGGTTAGTTATGTATGGAAACAACAGCTACCTGACATCCTGATTGCTTTCGAAGTAGGAGAGGTACAGAGGAGTTTTAATATTTATAGAGCATTTATTATTTGGCAGGAACTGTTTTAAGCACCGTGTAGGTATTCTTTCAAAGAACCCTCAAAATAATGCTATTAAGGTACTTTTATCTCCACTTTAAAAATGCAGAAATTGAGGCAGAGAGGTTAAGTGACTTTCATGAGGTTGCACAGGCAACTAGCAGTAGAACTAGATTATGAGTCAAGGCAGTTTGTGCTCCAGCACAAGGCTAAGTGCCCCGGTAAAATCCTAACATGTGGGTATTATTCCCCCAAACAAGAGACGTCCAGAATCAGAGAGGTAAAGTAACTTGTCCAAAGGTCAAAACATTGGGGTAAAATGGGTCTGACTTCAATGACCAAGTCTTTCCACTCTCCACGCCAGTTCCAACCGGAGGAACTCTGACTGCCAAAATGCCTTGTCTATGATCAGCAAACCCTCACCTGAGTGTCTGTCCCAGGCCAGGTCCTCGGCCAGAAGCCAGGGACACAGAAATAAATGCACCACAGATGCCACCTCCAAGTACACGCAATGTATTATAAAGTCATAGAAGGAAGGAGCCTAAGTCGGTTGAGTGCAGGATGGGGTGAGGCTGGCGAGAGAAAACTTTTGGAGGTGGTGACGTCTGGGCTGTTTAAATGAGCCCCAACAAGCAGGGAGGGGAGACCTTCAGCACGGAGAAGAGGGGGCCCCAGAGAACACACACTATGAACCACCACTGGATGGCGTCTTAAATAACAATTCTCCGGGCGCCTGGGTGGCTCAGTGGGTTAAAGTCTCTGCTTTCGTCTCAGGTCATGATCCCAGGGTCCTGGGATCAAGTCCCACATCGGGCTCCCAGCTCAGTTGGGAGACTGCTTCTAATTTCCCTCTGCCCCCACCCCCACTCATGCTCCTTGTTCTCTCTCTCAAATACCTAAATAAAAAATATTGAAAAAAAGAATTCCTCTCAAATTCAGTTTTGTTACAAATAGTGCTGGATTTGCAATTATAGACTCGAAGACATGATCAGAACTGTAGAGATTATCTACTTCAATTCTCTCAATTCGAGATGAGACCGAGTCCAAGAGAAGTAAAATGACTTCCCCCAGTGACCTGGTCACACCTGGTAGCTGAAGACAGCTGGTAGCACCTACCTGTCTTCAAGACAGCTCCAGGGAAATAAAATAAAATCCATTTTATTTGAAGCTGTGCATCAATCCCACGTGAGGCAGCACAGGGATAAAAGAACACAATGATCCTTTAAAGACACAGTTTTACATGTTGCAAAGCCTCCGTGTGGAGAGGTGTACTTACGTGGTCAGTCTCTCAATGGTCTGCACGTGAACGTTACTATGGGTTTGGGAGAGAACAGCTTCGTGCTGAGCACATTTCAAACAAAGGCCACCAACACGGTTAGACATATTAGCAGCGAGAAGAGACTCTTTATGCTTTAGTCGCTCCTTAAGATCTTCACAATTTTTCTGATATTCAGCTAGGTCTTTCCTGAAAAGAAGGGAAAGAAAATTCCAGCAAATGACCATGTGCACTACTGCCACCTGTATCACCCCACAGATAACTGCCACTATCACTTCCTTTATGAGATGCTCTGTAGACAAAATCCAATTAATTCTTACCACAACCCTGAAATGTGTGATTAGCCTAATTGACACTTTGAGTAAAATGAGACTTGAATATATGAAATAATTAGCCCAAGTTCTTGTAAGATTTTAACACAGATTAGTCCTTCTCTTGATACCAGCTCTCTTTTCAAAGGATCCATCTCCATTATGTTATATTATTCACTGATCAAAAATAAAACTCCAAGTACAAATCCTAAGTCATTTCTCTTAATAAAAAGGCAAGGTAACATAACACAACATCTTTGAGTTGAGGGAAATATCCTATTCCAAGTGTTAACCCTTAAATGTGCAGAGTGGCTTAGAAGCTCATGGATTTCGTTCATGAGTCATTTATTGTTGCCTATTCTTCTTTAGGAGGAAAAAAAAACTAAAAAATTATCTAACCACAAAGTTCTATAAAGAGCTATTTCAAAAGCAAGTGGGCTACTCTCTTCTTCTAGAAAGAAGTTATAGAAAATTTAGCAGTCATAAAGATTTATAAGCAGCAGCTATTAGCTGGAAATATGCAGTTTGCTAAAAAAAAAAAAAGGAGGGAGCTGAGGAAGTGTGTGTGTGTGTGTGTGTATTTACTTTATTTTATTATATGAGATAGTCGATGAGGTTCTCCACGCTGACTTTTTAAGGATAAAACAACCAGTGTATGGGTTGTATTCCTGCACACACACACCACTCCCCTCCCCGCTGCCTCAAGTAAAGCTTTGGTAAAGTCAACTGGGACAACTGAGCTTACCTGCACAGATATTCATTTCCTACTGTATATTATATATATTTTTAGAAACTTCCTAGCTTACAAAGGAGAAAATAGCCCTTAAGTGCTTGGACTACTGAAAGCAGAGACTTTGTCTCCTGCTCAGTCAACTCTGTTGTCAGTTGCTATCACACTCAGGGGGCTGCAGCAATCTTAACTTGCTATCACAGAAGAGAGGCCAATAATCTAGACGCCTAGCTATCACACACGACCTCCACTCTGGGATGCGGGGGCTCTTAGGCAGCCTTGAAGAGGGAGGAGAGATCTGCAAGCAATCTAAGGGTTAAAAAAGCTAATCTAACCACTTCTGAAGTTGGGGGGGGGGGAGGTAGGAGCCGTTTTGCCCTATGCTGGAGATAGTATCTTCAATGTAATAAGTTTTCTTTTTAAATACCATATAGAAAAAGTCTGACTTTCAAAGACTTTGTAAAAAGAACTTTGGAAGCACATTCCAAGATCAAAGGGTCTCCATTATTATTTCTGTCAGTTTCAAATTCAAAACCCTTAGGTAGATTTGATTACTCGAAATGGTAAAAAAAAAAAAAAAGAAAAAAAGAAAGAAAGAAAAAAAAAAGAAAAAAGAAATAGATACCAGAAAGCCAGAGTTTCTGAGAATGGTGGTTTTCTCTGTTTCTTAAAGAAAATAACTCTTTAAATAATCTTAAGGTATACTAAAGGGAAAAGGGAGAGGTAAAGGGTTCAGGGAACAAAGTCTACTTCATTGCAAAGCGGTATTTTAATGTAATTAAAGATGGCTCATTTGACTTATGAATGAGACAAAATAAGTCACAATGCCATTACTTTAAAAAATGAAGAATCAGGGCATTTGGGTGGCTCAGTCGGTTAAGCAACTGACTCTTGACTTTGGCTCAGGTCATGATCCCAGGGCTGTGGGACTGAGTCCTGTGTTCAGCTCCAAGTTCAGCATGGAATCTGCTTCAGATCCTCTCTTTCCCTCTGCCCCTCCCCCTGCTTGTGCTCATTCCTGCTATCCTTCTCTAAGAAACAAAACACAAAAACTGAAGAATCGAAACATAACAAATAAAAATATAATAGAGATAAAAAGCAAGAAAGTAAATATTAGGTCACTTTAAACGTTAGATTTCTTCATTAAAAAATAAAAGTCTCTATAGAAATCCTAAAACTAATCAGGCTAATGTATAAAGTGCATAAGAGTGTATTAAAAAATGAATGATAGGGGCACCTGGGTGGCTCAGTGGGTTAAGCCTCTGCCTTCGGCTCAGGTCATGGTCTCAGGGTCCTGGGATCGAGCCCCACATCGGGCTCTCTGCTCAGCAGGGAGCCTACTTCCTCCTCTCTCTCTGCCTGCCTCTCTGCCTACTTGTGATCTCTCTCTGTCAAATAAATAAATAAAATATTTTTTTTTAAAAAATGAATGATAGGGACGCCTGGGTGGCTCAGTTGGTTAAGCGGCTGCCTTCGGCTCAGGTCATGATCCCAGAGTCCTGGGATCGAATCCCGCATCGGGCTCCTTGCTTGGCAGGGAGCCTGCTTCTCTCTCGGCCTCTGCCTGCCACTCTGCCTGTGTTCGCTCACTCTCTCCCTCTCTCTCTCTCATAAATAAATAAATTAAAAAAAAATTAAAAAAAATAAAAAATAAAAAATAAAAATGAATGATAATGTGCATGAAAGCCATGAGTTCTGGTTATAGGTATGACTCTGCTTATGTCTCCAAACAATATGTGGCCTAAAGATTTTATATTTTAGTGCAAATTAGAACTTACTAAAACTATAAAAAGAACTTTAAAGTTTATTTGATTGAAATATATTTCACAGCCATTATTTAAAATAAGCTTTAACACCCCCTAAAAACCAATTCCTGGTATCTTTTCCTGCCCATAGTATATAATAAATCACTAATCATTAATCTATAATATATAGTCCTTATTGAGGCTTCTAAAAAAAAAAGTCAGAAAGTACATGAAACCTTAATGTGTATACAGAAGTCCTCCCCAACCCACAGTTTCCCATTCCATGATTTGAGTTATACAAGGTCAACCGAGGTCCAAAAGTAGGTGATCCTCCTTCTGACGGACCGCTGGAAGGTCAGTGGCAGCCTAACGATGCATCACAACGCAAACATCATTCCCCCCACTTCAGTTCATCGCATCATCTCAAGGAGGATCAGTACAGGATAATACAAAATTTTGAGACACCACATTCCCATAACTCTTATTATAGTATATTGTTATAACTATTCCATTTTATTATTAGTTATTGCTGTTAATCTCTTACTGTGCCTAATCTCTTACTAAATTAAACTCTACCTTAAGATACATGGGTATACATACACATGAAAAAATAATGCATATAAGGTTCAGTACTCCCCACAATTTCAGGCATCCACTGAGGGTCCTGGAACATATCGCCCACAGAGAAAGGAAGACTAGTATACACATATCTTTCATATGTAGAAAAATACTCAAACTATTATTGTTATGACTTTAAAAGTTAGATAAAAATATCTATAGAGGAAAAATGCACTTGTTTGTAATTCAAAAACTAGGAAGTTTATTTTCAATATTTTATTTTAAAAGCATAATTTCTATCAGAGCAGCTAGTGATTCTTATTTCTATGAGAAAACATAAATATTTCATAACTGATGAAGGGATAAAATTTTTAATTTAGCTCACAGTTCTTTGAAATGGGACTTCACAATTTTATGCCCCTGTTCCTTTAATAACCTCAGTATATTTCTTATCTTGAACATAAAATGTCATCAAGTAATTCTTAAGTTGAGTAGAACTGGCAGATCAGCAAACATTCAAATATATTTTAAGATCATTATGCTTTTGCTATAATTTTTGCTATAATTTTTAATGATACTTTACCTCAAAATTTTCAATTGCGATTCCAGGATCTCACCCTTTTCTTCATAAGTAAGTTTTAACCTCTCCTTTAGAAAAGAAAAAAAAAGTGTACATTTTCTCCATGCTCTGTGCTTCACCAGCAAGTTTTAATTATTATTAACCTCAATTTTTGTCCTTTTACCCAAGAAGAAAAATAATGTGTCCTCTCAAGAAACACTTTCCCTAGTGCACCCAAACTTTTGTACTTTTACTGAGTACCCACTCTTTGTGGGCTGAGTCATAAAATGGTTATTGCTGCCCTCCCTGCCAATTTTTTTAAAAAATGCTTATATTAGCTCTTACTTCTAAAAGCATGATTCTGAGAAAAACCAATTTTATTTTATTTTTTTTAAAGATTTTATTTATTTGCTAGAGAGAGAGAGAGAGTACACACAAGCAAGCAGAGAGGCAGGCAGAGACAGTGAGAGAAGCAGGCTCCCTGCTGAGCAAGGAGCCCGATGCAGGACTCTATCCCAGGACCCTGGGATCATGACCTGAGCCGAAGGCAGGGGCTTAACCCACTGAGCCACCCAGGCGTCCCAAGAAAAACCAATTTTAACCTATAAGGTCCATGAGGGCCAGGATCAAATCTTACTGGAATCCCGCATGGTGACTGCTGTGTATTGACATACAATAAATGAGGGCTGGATCAGTGATAAAAGAAAAATTATAAATCACAATAAATGACAGACCAAATGGATACCCTAGCTATGAGGGGCTGCTGGCATCCCATTGTTCTTTCATTCAACAAATATTTATAGGATATCTGAGATGAAGATGCCGTTCACCCAGGAGCTTATATTCTTGGAAGGAAGAGAAAAACACGGGACAATTTTAATTACATATAATTCACTCCAGGGAGATATATAGAAGGTAAACTGAAATCAGAGATGCAGGAACCTATAATTCAGCTTAAGAGAAATGAAGAAGGCTTCCTGGAGGCAGCGTTAATACTTAAAGGATTAACTTCCAAAAGAGCAAAAGGCACAGAGGCTGGAGAAAAGAAGCTGCATGTTTGGCCAGGGAGTGGATCAGTATCCACTTACGGACCACAGTGCTAGATAGAAAAATGGATAGAAACGGGTGAATAGGTGAGAATGGGCCATGAGGAGAAAAAATATACAAGACCTTTACCCAGAAAACTCATGTAATCTCCATGTAGCAGAGGCATTGAGTAGATATTGAAAACTTTACTGGATTTGAATCTTAAGTCACTCTGAAGAATGGAAAAGGGAAGACCATTGAGGTGCACTGCATCTACATAGGGAAGAGATATGCCCCTACCCACCCCTGCCTGTGCTCTGTCTCTCAAATAAACAGAATCTTAAAAAAAAAAAAAAAAAAAAAAGGACCAGATGATATAATATCATAAAGCTATCTTCAGGACACCTGGGTGTCTCATCCTTTAAGTGTCTGTCTTCAGGTCAGGCCATGGTCCTGGGATCGAGTCCTGCCATCAGGCTCTTCTCTCTGCATGCTGCTACCCCTGCTTGGGCTCTCTCTCTCTCTTCCTCTCTCTTTCTGACAAATAAATAAATAATATCTTTAAAAATAAGTAAATAAAGATCTCTTTTCCCCCTGGTGACATGGTTTAAGGACAATCTCAATCAAAGCCTCATAATGGCTTTCTGGAACTTGACAAATTAATTCTTTTTTTTTTTTTTTTTAAATTTTATTTTATTTATTTATTTATTTTTTTATTTCTTTTCAGCGTTACAGAGTTCATAGTTTTGCACCACACCCAGTGCTCCATGCAATGCGTGCCCTCCACAATACCCACCACCTGGCTCCCCCAACCTCCCACCCCCCGCCCCTTCAAAACCCTCAGGTTGTTTTTCAGAGTCCATAGTCTCTCATGGTTCATCTCCCCCCCAATTTCCCTCAACTCCCTTCTCCTCTCCATCTCCCCATGTC
>PISX010001135.1:160779-212671 GCA_004024625.1 Mellivora capensis | reverse complement strand
CATAAGACAATTTCAGAAAATGATAAAAGTGCTCCTATGGTAATCCAGCATCATGGAAGACAGGGCCGGAGGAGGAGGGGAGAGCCTTCAGCTGAGGTTCCATTTGGATCTAGTCTTGAATGAGGAGGAGGAACCAGCCACGAGAAACTCCAGGGAAAGTGTGTCTTCCCTTTCCATAAAAATATATTTACATATATTTATATGTATATGTATATAATATATCCTCCCTTAATTTACAGCATTCAAATCTTTAGTGTAATTGTTCTAAATTACTAGAATTTAGAACAGGGGGAACAGCAGTTGCAAAGGCCCTGTGGTAGAGCCAGATTTGACATGGTACAGGTACAGAAATAAAGCTGGTGTGGTTTGGTCATAAGCAAGGGATGAGCGAGGCAAGAGATGGAAAGAGAGAGGCAGTCAGGGGTCCTGTTCACCTAGGTTCCAAGGCTGTTGTAAGGATTTTGTTTCCAGTCAGATGGGAAGCAACTGTAGAAGGTTTGAAGACAAAGTTCAGGATGTGACTTATTTTCTGAAAAGCATATCCTGACCGCTCTGTGGAGAATGGACTGTAGGAGCAAGAGTGAAGCAAAGGGGACAGTTGGAAAATGATTGCAGTTGCTGTCCTGTTGTGTTGTCTTTCTCGTCCCAAGAACAGGGTAAAGGGCCTTCATTTGCTGTCAAAGTCGCCCAACTATTTACGAGCCTAATTAGCTTGAACAACAATGTAGAGGGGTGAGTGGAAATGCAGAAGGCCTTTATGCCTAAGTTTATCTGTGCATGAATGTAAGTTCTTTATCTTGACCAGATCGAATGCTTTTGCGGGTGGATGTCATTATTCATCAGCCACAGTGTCCTACAGCGTGATACCCGATACCAGGACACAGTGTACATCACTCGCCGGCTCGCAGAAGTCAAATGGCTTGAACAATTACTAAAGATTTGAATGCTGTAAATTAAGGGAGGATATATTATATACATATACATATAAATATTACCTATGTTACATATATCATATACTATACCTTTCATTTACAAATACATCAATACATAAATTAAAATTGAATACATTTTTACTTATTTTAAATACATTTTAAATAATAAACTAAATTATAAGTCAATATAATTTATTCAAGATATTACATATATCTATCCTTTATTTATATATAATATTGTATATTATAGTAATGACATGTTATATTAAATTTGGTGTATCATATTCTAAATATGTGTGTCTGTGTGTGTACGTATGTTTGTATGTTCTTTGATCCTCTCTACATGGACCTGTATCTAGTTTGCATTGCTTCAGATGAGTCCCCCCAAATCAAAATCATTCAGTTCCATTCACATACATTGGGACTAAGGGTTCTATACTTAAGAATCAGTGCAACGGGGGCGCCTGGGTGGCTCAGGGGGTTAAGCCTCTGCCTTCAGCTCAGGTCATGATCCCAGGGTCGTGGGATGGAGCCCTGCATAGGGCTCTGCTCAGCAGGGATCCTGCTTCTCCTTCTCTCTCTGCCTGCCTCTTGCCTACTTGTGATCTCTCTCTCTGTCAAATAAATAAATAAAATCTTAAAAAAAAAAAAAAGAATCGGTGCAACTCTGCTCATATAGGAACAGGGTCTTCTACCACTCAACGCATCCAGGTCAGCTTCTATGACAGCAGTGAGTCCCAAAGCGTGTCTAATGGATCCATTAAAACAGTACTTTTTTCCTTTGGCGTTAATAATCTTTCTTTGTGATTCTGAAAACCTTTATTATTCTCTTTTTATGCTGTTTCCTCTAACCATTCACAGACCTGCTCCCTTCTGCCTAAATGGACAGACTTGGGGGTGCTTCATGTGGTCTCTATTCATAATCACACTCTGCGTATTCAAGAGAGAGACAGCAAAAACACTTGGGGCTGTTGTCCTTCTAGAGTCTTTCTTTTCCCACAAAGCCTTCACCCTACAGCCAATCAGTTACTAAAGCCTCTTGATTTTTTTTTTCTATGATCCCCTGGAGATCTTTGTGCCAGTCCTACTGTCAATGCCTTGGCATCTTTGTAACCTCTTACCTAGATAATTGAATATCTTCCCTTCTTTCCGCCTGTCCTGTGTTAAAAATATCATGAGTCAGCCTTGACAACTTCTTCCTCCTTGACAATCTCTTCCTCCTCACCCTCCCTTGTCCGAACCATCAAGTCCTACCAATCTTGCCACCTAGGAACGTCTCAGGACTGTCCATCCATCTTCATCTCCTCACTGGCACGCATCCGACCTAGTTTCTAAAACTGGATAATTGCAGGAGCCTCCCAATGGGTCTCCTTTCCACTCTGGTCCTTGTACAATCCCCTCTCCCTACTCCACCACGTGAGTGAACTTTGAAAATTGAAAATCTGAGCATGCTGCTTCCCTGCTAGAACCCTTCTCCTTGGGCTGAGAATAAAGACCAGACTCCTTAACTTGATCTATGAGATGCTGTGGGATCTAGCCCCTGCCGCCTCCTCCAGATGCTTCCAGAATGTAGCCTCAAGTATCTTTTCAGCCCTCTGTATCTTTCAGGCTCCCTCCTTTCATGAGACATTTGCATGTGCTTAGTCCTGCTGCCGAAACTGTTCTCCCCATCCCAGAGCGCCAAGTGGCTGCAGTTCCCAGCTTCACAACATCATTTCCCAGCAGAGCCATCACTGGCCCCTCAGACACAACGTCAGGCTGCTCCATGGTGCAGCCTTGTAAGTCCATGCAGCTCTCTCTCCCGCCACAGTGGGCACAGCTGCAAGGCCACACCAATTGATATCATATTGAATGGACATCTTTTGCCCCCACTAGGCTGTAAGTTCCCTGAGGACAGAGACTGTATTACTAACCCATTGTTGAATAACAAATCATCCCCAAACATAGTAGCATCAAAAATTGTTGTTACTGCAGTGAGTCAGGAATCCAGATGTAGCTTATGCGGATACATCTAGTTCCAGACGCAAAGAGTTGGCTGGGGATGCCGCCTCATGCAAAGGCTCAACTGGGGAAAGGACCCTTTTCCAGACCATTCCTATGGGTGTTCACAGGATTCATTCCCCACAGGCTGTTGGACTGAGGGACACAGTTCTTCTCTGGCTGTTGGTTGGAGACCTTTCTCGGTTCCTGCCAAGTGGGCCTCTCCATAGTGCACAATATGGCAGCTGAGTTCCCTCAGAGCAACAGGGACACAAGAAAGAGCAACAGAGGGCGAGCAAGATGGAAGCCACAGTCTTTGTGTGACTAACCTTTGGAATGACATCCCCTCACTTTGTCATATTCTGGTTATTAAAATTGAGTCACTGGGTTCCGTCCTCACCCAAGGGTGCAAATACCAGAAGTTGGGGGTCACTGGGGCCATCTTAGAGGCTGCCTACCAAAGACATCATGCCTGTTCTGACTCATCATTATTTCCCCAAATTATTTTACTATGTGGTTGGCACACAATAAGTATGTAAACAGTCAACAGTAAATCCCTAAGTGGTTCTCCCTAAAATACCAACTGAATCATGCTACATCTATGTTTAAAAACCTTCAGTGAATTCCTACTTCCCAAACCTTATTTTTATTGAAGACCTTTTGTAACCTGTTTGGAAGCTACTTAATTTCAGAGATGACCTGCCATTAACTAAAACCATCTACACAAGCTCACTTCCATGACTTTCCTCCTCCACTTTTTTCTTCCTTATCTCTTCATTCTGAATTTCATCTTCCAAGTACTTCCTGAAAGTTCGTTTCTTTTTTCAATTTCAACAAGCATAAAATTTTAGAAGCCAGAAATCTAGGACTTAAAACAAAAAATCTTTTATTAAAAAAAAAAAAAAGTGGTAGGCGGGTGGGGAGGCAGAGCACAGAGGATTTGTAGGGCAGTGAAGATACCCTTTGTGATATTGTAGTGGTGGTTGCACATTATTACAAATCTGCCCAAACCCATAGCACGTACAGCACCAAAAGCTAGCCCCAGTGTAAGCTATGGACATTGGGTGACAATGATGTATCCACATAGGTTTGTCAGTCGTAACAAATGTACCAATCTGGTGTGGGATGTTGGTGGTGGGCAAGACGGTGCACAATCCGAGGTATGTGGGAGATCTCTGGACCTTCCACTCAATTCTGCTGTGAACCTAAAACTGCTCTAAAAAAATTAAGTCTTGGGCGCCTGGGTGGCTCAGTGTGTTAAGCCTCTGCCTTCGGCTCAGATCATGATCTCAGGGTTCTGGGATGGAGCCCCGCATCAGGCTCTCTGCTCAATGGGGAGCCTGCTTCCTCCTCTCTTTCTGCCTCTCTGCCTACTTGTGATCTCCGTCTGTCAAATAAATAAAATCTTTTTTAAAAATTAAGTCTTTTAAAAAATAAAAATTAAATTGATTTTCTAATTATTAAATGTGTCAACTTTTATTTTTTTTTTAAGATTTTATTTATTTATTTTGAGAGAGAGGCAGTGAGAGAGCATGAGCGAGGAGAAGGTCAGAGGGAGAAGCAGACTCCCCGTGGAGCTGGGAGCCTGATGCGGGACTCGATCCCTGGTCTCCGGGATCATGACCTGAGCCGAAGGCAGTCGTCCAACCAACTGAGCCACCCAGGCGTCCCATATGTGTCAACTTTTAAAAAGAATTTTAATCATCAAGAAGAGCACATGAGTTAACAAGGGAGCCACCAGTCAGACTGATCTGCCTTTATATCCAACACCACCATTTCATAGCTGTGTGACCTTGGACAAGGTATATAATCTCTCTGGGTTTTTCTCACGGATAATATAAGAATGATACTATCATCTCCTTAGATGGTTGTGAGGATTAAAAAATAATCCATTTAAAGTTCTTAGCACAGGGGGCGCCTGGCTGGCTCAGTCCCTATAGCATTTGACTCTTGATCTCTGGGTTGTGAGGTGAAGCCCCACATTGGGCATAGAGTTTATTTAAAATATATATATATTTTTTAAATAATAAAGTTCTTAGCACAGGACCTCAATAAATGTTAAGAATGAAGGAATCACTTTTCAGCCTGTGTTTTCATTGGCTCAATGTTCGCAATGCCAGTCATGGAACCTAGTACTTGGGTGTTTAAAAACATACTTGGGAATTTCTTTCAACTTCCAGTCTGCAAGTTATATTTAATGCAATCAAACTCAATTACTATGTATATATTATGTGCATAATATATATATACTTTTTTTAAAGTAAGCTCTGTGCCCAACATGAAGCTTAAACGCATGACCCCTGAGATCGAGAGTCACATGGTCTAACGGTCTGAGCCAGCCAAGCGCCCCTAAGAGATGTATTTTTAAATGCAGTGTATTATTATTATTATTATTAATGAGTTACTCATGAGAGGAAGCCAGCTCATGCCCGAAATTATGGAGTAAACTTACAACATACAAAAATGAGAAGCTAGTTGGATTTATTTTAAAAGAGAAAGAGAGAGGGAGGGAGAGAAGGAGAAAGAAGGAAGAAGCAAGGGCAGGCCATAGGGTTTTCCCACGGAAAGGAAAAAAAACCTCACCAACTGGTAAAATGAGAAAGGTCAAAAGCGCCGTAGGCAATATAGGAAGAAACAACCAATTTAATTTTAATTCTAAATAATACAATAATATGGTTTCACAAAAAACTCCTTTCCTCCTAAATCAAATAGTTATGGGAACAGGAGGCCATTTGGCACAGAGAAAGGTGAGAAGTATTTTATTAGAGAAGCCTAATTGGAAAATGTAGTATTTTAGCATTTAACGGCACCAGATTTTTTTTTTTTTTTTTTTAGTACATAAATAGAAAACTTTCAGTTCTCTTTTGAGTTAGCAATCCATTTTGTTCTTAAATCCTTGCAATTCGGCAGCGCGCAGATTCCCCGGGCAGTGAACCGGCTTGGGTCAAAGAGCTTTGAAGGTGAAATTGGGATTTCTGACTGGTGGTCCGAGGGGCCAGCTTCCTCACAGGACTGGCCGTGAGTGAGAAGCGCTCCGGAGCACAGAACGCAAGGACAAGGTCCTCACCCACACGCCACCTGCTTCCAGCTGTGAGAAACCACAGGCCGCGCCCTCCTTCCTGCACCCCTGGCCACACCACTGCCATCGTGAGGAAGCTGGGGAGCTCCCCGCGGATGCAGCCCAATCTGGGGGAATCCGATCACACCCAATATTATTAGGAGCTGGACTCTGACGTGATCTGGTAGCTCAACCAAGATCAAAATGCCTCCTCGCCTGAATACCGGAATACGTGAGACAACAGCTCGGTGTTTTCAGAAAGAAAATATCTATACAGCTGGGCCAGGTCCCCAGAGACTCAACTTTTTGTGTGTTCAAAATAGATGGGGAATTTATACAAATAGGCAAAATTCTAGATTCATCACTCACCAAGGAGGCCCACTAATCACTAAAAGCTAGCCGTTTCAAGGATGGAGTGCGTGTGCAAAATGTTTCCTTTACCTGTGAAGTGGGGGTAAAACTCGAACCTATCACTCCCGGGTCACTTTAACAGTGAAATGAACCAGAATCTGCCCAATAATTACATATTTGCAAGGGTCTCTTGTGGTTGCCACAGCGTCTAAGAAGGACCAGCTCCATCATTTACAGGGACCGGTGTGAAATGAAAACGTGAGGCCCCTTGTTCAGAAATTATGAGGAATCTCAAAAGACGGCAACAGCAGAGCATCAAATGTGGGGCCTTCTAAGGGCGAGGGCCCAGGCACCTGCCAGCACACACGCCAGCCCCGTGTCTAATACCTCCATATACTAGAGATGGAGGGCTGAGCCAAAATGTTCATTCAAATAATTTATAAGACACTAAACCATGCCTCAGCTAAGTCTCACGTACTGTCACACCACCCACGGGGGCAAAACTCGGACATTATTTTACAAGATCGAGGATCCCTCATTGGGAGGCAAGGAGACTCCTAAGTAAGTATAAGTATGGGGGATGACTGTGAACCCCCTGAGATCATGCCCCAAATGATGTGTGTGTGCGCGTGCGCGCGCACGCCTTTCCCTGGGGAAACAGTCCATGGGGGCCATCTGCGACCACAAGAATAGGGAGCTGGGACCCCACTGGGGGTTACATCCCTGAGATCTTTGTGCTCCCCAACACTCAGCAGGCATCCGGCATCTAATAAACAATCAGTCAACTTCAACTAGGAAAGGTAGGCAGAGGAACGGGTAGCGGTGGATCACGAAGGTTGCTCTGTTCGAATCCCAACTCCACTGCACTAGAGGTGTGACCTTACACAAGTCATGTGCCTTGCTAAAGCCTCGCACGCTGAGCTGCTGTGGCAATTAAACTGAGGTCATTGCTGAGCACAGCGGCGGGAACGCCATGGGCCTCCATCGACACCGGTGTTCATTTTATCTTTCTCAGGTCGTCACATGCTCCTTCTGCTTCATTTGTCATAGCCTCAAGCCAGTCTAAAAAAGGAAAATAAAGGGGTGCCTGGGTGGCTCAGTGGGTTAAGCCTCTGCCTTCCGCTCAGGCCATGATCTCAGGGTCCTGGGATCGAGTCCCATGTCAGTCTCTTTGCTCAGGGGGGAGCCTGCTTCTCCCTCTGCCTGCTGCTTCCCCTGCTTGTGCTTTCTCTCTCTCTCTCTCTCTGACAAACAAATAAAATCTAAAAAAAGAGAGAGAGAGGAAAAAAAAGAAAAAGAAAACTTCACTGCTCTTAAACTATATGGTATGGCTTCAACACATGGGTTTGTAAAGAAACAAACAGAGACTTTTTTTAAAAAATTAACTTCTTGGGGACGCCTGGGTGGCTCAGTTGGTTAAGCGGCTGCCTTTGGCTCAGGTCATGATCCCAGCGTCCTGGGATCAAGTCCCACATCGGGCTCCTTGCTCAGCAGGGATCCTGCTTCTCCCTCTGCCTCTGCCTGCCACTCTGCCTGTGCTCGCTCGCTCTCTCTCTCCCTCTCTCTCTGACAAATAAATAAATAAAATCTTTGAAAAGGAAAAAAAATTAACTTCTTCGGGTGCCTGGGTGGCTCAGTGGGTTAAAGCCTCTACCTTTGGCTCAGGTCATGATCCCAGGGTCCTGGGATTGAGCCCCCCATCGGGCTCTCTGCTCGGCGGGGAGCCTGCTTCCCTTCCTCTCTCTCTCTGCCTGCCTCTCTGCCTACTTGTGATCTCTGTCTGTAAAATGAATAAATAAAATCTTTAAAAAAATTAACTTCTTTCCTTAATTCTTCTGGAAGTTTAGAAATTAACTACTGACTGAAATTTCCTAGTAGGAAAACTACAGATGGTCACTTTCTACTCTATCCCTTCTCGCAGGGTATGCATTTTATTTTATTTTATTTTATTTTATTTTATTTTATTTTATTTTATTTTTTAAAGATTTTATTTATTTATTTGACAGACAGAGATCACAAGTAGGCAGAGAGACAGGCAGAGAGAGAGAGAGGGTAGCAGGCTCCCCGCCAAGCAGAGAGCTTGACACGGGGCTCGATCCCAGGACCCTGGGGGGCTCAATCCCAGGACCCTGGGATCATGACCTGAGCCAAAGGCAGAGGCTTTAACCCACTGAGCCACCCAGGCACCCCTGCATTTTATTTTAAAGCAAGCAAGTACGCTTGTTGCAAAGAAAGCACAGTAAAGATATCCATTTTATAGGGCTGTGGATGTCCAAGTGTGGATCCCAGACCTGCCCTGGGCCCTATCGGCATCACCCCAGAACCTGAGAAAAATGCAAAATCTCAGCCCCACCCCAGACTTACTGAATCTGAAACTCTGGGGGTGGTCCAGTGACCTGCTCTTTAATGAGGCCTCCAGGGGATTCTGATACATAACTGGAGTTTGAAAAACTCTGTTCCGTGTCCCACAGGATGCCGCAGAAGAATCCGCAACACCCCCTAAAATGTGACCCTAGTGATGCCGCAGATTCTACCATGGATACCCTCTGTGGGTTGTTGTTTTTTTTAAGGGTTGTTTTTTTTTTTTTCAATTCCAGTTAGTTAACATACACTGTTAAACTCGTGTACAATATGATGTTTCAACACTTTCATACATCATCCTGTGCTCATGACAAGTGTCCCCATTCCCTGTTTCCCCATCCCTGCCCACCTCTCCTCTGATGACCATCAGTGTGTTCCCTGAAGTTAAACATCTGTGTCTTGGCTTGCCTCCCCTTTTCCCCCCACTTTGCTGGCTTGTTTGGTTTCCTACATACCACACAGGAGTGCGATCATATGGCATTTGTCTTTCTCTGGCTGACTCTTTCGCTTAACGTGATATTCTCTAGCTCCTAACATGTCGTTGCAAGGGGCAAGACTTCACTCTTCTTTATGGCTGAGTCATACAGTTTCATCTGTGAACATCCATCACCTTAATGCAGGGAGCATAGATAGAAGTCAACTCAAGAGTCTGAAACTCAAATGCCAAAAGAATCGGGGACGATCCTGAGGGGTAATGGATCCGAAAGTTCCTGCCGACCCAAGTCAAGACGTCGTTACTTAGCTGAGGTCGCCGTGTGGGGGCAACGGGAACCCAAAGTTGCCTGCTTTTCCTGTTTTTCTAGGGAATGTCTGAATGTGTATGTGAACCCACCTCATTCGAAGAACGTTTAAGAACTCAGCGAAGCAAACACAGTCTGCAAATGCTTTAAGGCCTCCTGGGTCACCACTGGCAACCTTAAATTCTCCTGGGAATGGTGACATCCTGCCTTCTCTCCAAAACTGCTAAATAACCCATAATCATAGAAAAAGCGGCAGTCCTTTCTCGAGGGTGTTGTCCTTTCATTTTCTCTTTTAATCCTTCTGTCACTTCTTTGGCGCATGCCATTATCACCCCATTTTACAGATCAGAAAACTAAGGCTTCCCAACCCTAACGAGTCGGCTCAAGGTGGCAGGGCCTGTCAAATGATGGTCACCGGGACTCTTACTCAGGGCGGGTGGATCTGAAGTTCACGCTCCTAACAGTGACACTGCTGATAAGATCATTGGTTCGTTCTCCTGACACTTTTGACCTTTTGAGTCTTTTGCAATCAGCCCTGCGCCTGCTGCACGGCCCCTCCGAGGCCTTATCTGTCCCTCTCAGAGCGTGCCTTTCCATATCATCTGATACTCCAATTGCTTCAAGGAATAGTTGACAGCTCCCGCAGAGATGTGCTCGGTGCAGAAAGGGACATGGTGATACTCCTGTCCTCAAATGACACCAGAGTGCATTAGCAAGTAGATAAGTAGATGTTCAGGAAACATGTTCGCTGCTTACAACCAGCAGCCGAAAACGTTGACACTTCTGGGCAGAGGGCTGTGGAGGCCTGTCCCTCTTCTATTTCATGCTGGTGGTCATAGAGCCTTCCTAGTTTTCTCCTCTGAACAGCTACCGCCTTTCTGGTTGAAAGAAAGAGGGCAAGGAGTAACGGCTAAAATTATGTTTGTAATGCTCTTTTCCCTTTCTTAGCACCCCCCAGAATCTAGATTGTGAAAAATTAGCTGAAGCTGTGAAACCTATAGGACCTGCAGGACTCACCCGTCAAGAAGCATTTCAGCGGAAGGTTCTGGAAGCTGGGCTCCGCTACATTCACCAAGGCTGCTGTTAGTGCATTACTATTAACTGTCTGTTTGTGGACATCTTCCTCCCCCCACTCTTTTTTTAGGTAAGTAAGCTCTGCACCCACGGTGGGGCTTGAACTCACGACCCCAAGTTCAAGAGTCGTAGGCTCTACCAACTGAGCCAGCCAGGTGCCCCCTCCCTCTTCTCCTTACACACATAAACCAATAGCTACTCACTATTACCAATATAGCTTTATCCCTCCAAGCCCAAGTTGATTTTCATAAAATCTCTTCCCAAAAACACAACGGTGTTTATCTTGGTAAGAATTAAGTCCAACTTCCAAACACTGTGTTTTCTACAGCATACGAACATTTTCCAGGTACATGGATTTGCAGGCAAGCCATGCTATTTTAAGTTATTACCAAACACACAAAAGCCAACTCATCAAAATGGAAGCTCTAGAAATAATGTTAAAATCGTGACCATCTACCAGACCACTTCTGATAACTGCCTTGAGCCAGGTGCTAGTGGAATGCTCTGTGTGCATTTCTCCTTGAATCCTTGCGACAACCACAGCTGACCCTTCAGTAACACGGGTTTGAATTGTGCAGGGCCACTTATACACGGGAAAAAATAAAATAAATAATATATATATATATAGCACAGTGCTATAAATGTACTTTCTCTTCCTTGTGATTTTCTTAATAACATTTTTTCTCCAACTTACTTTACTGTAAAAATACAGTTCATAATCCATATAACATAAAAAACAGATGTTACCAATTAGGCTTCTGGTCAACAGTAGCCTATTAGTAGTTAAATTGTGTGAAAGTCAAAAGTTATTCATGGGGAGCCTGACTGGTTCAGTCGGTAGAGCACGTGACAGATCTCAGGGTGTGAGTTCGAGCCCCACGCTGGGCAGTATGGAGCTCAAAAAACAAAAAAAGTATTCCTGGACTTTTGGCTGTGTGGGGCATCAGCAACACACGCTGGTGTTCAAAGGTCAGGGGTAGATGGGACGAGCTATGATTAAACCAGTGTTGTAGCCGAGGGAATGGAGGTGCAAAGCAAGTGCTTCATTAATTTGCCCAGGGTCTTACCCAGTAGAGCAGGTCAGCCCGACAATCGAAGAGTTCACTTTCTCTTCTAAAATTATTATCTTGTGTGAAATCACAGGAGCTCCCAGTTGTGGACAATTCCTGGAAATGTGGTGACAAGCAAATGTTAGCTGTCTTCCCACGTTCCCAGTTTTTTTTTGGGGGGGGGGGTCCCTTCTTAGGTGTATTTTTTGTTTGTTTGTTTAAAAATAACATTCTCTTACCTAATCACGGATAATCACCAAATCATGAGATTAGCATTGATACAGGACCCTTCTTTAATTCAATAGTCTTATTCAAACGTTGCCTATTGTCTAGCTCATCTCCCTTATAGGAAACTTTTTTTTTTAAGATTTTATTTATTTGGCAGAGAGAGAGAGAGCAAGAGAGAGCACAAGCAGGGGGAGCAGCAGAGGGAGATGGAGAACCAAGCTCCCCTCTGAACAGAGAGAGCCTGACACAGGCTCCATCCCAGGACCTTGCGATCATGACCTGAGCCAAAAGTAGACACTTAAGGGGCACCTGGGTGGCTCAGTGGGTTAGGGCCTCTGCTTTCGGCTCGGGTCATGATCCCAGCGTCCTGGGATCGAGGCCCGCATCGGGCTCTCTGCTCCACGGGGAGCCTGCTTCCTCCTCTCTCTCCCTGCCTGCCTCTCTTGCCTACTTGTAATCTCTGTCTGTCAAATAAATAAATAAAATCTTTTAAAAAAAACAAACAAAAAAGTAGACACTTAACCGGCTGAACCACCAGGCGTCCCTAGGAAACATTTTAAAATCTGATTCAGGATCCTGTTTGTAGGTTTCACCCGATTTTTTTTTTTTTTTACAGCATAATCTATTCTCCGTTTTGACATATTAAACAAGAAAGTGGTCCTTGCCATAGCGATTCTCATGCCTTTTCTTTCCTTCCTCAAGAGGAGCTGTTTTGGGGCGCCTGGGTGGCTCAGTGGGTTAAAGCCTCTGCCTTCGGCTCAGGTCATGATCCCAGGGTACTGGGATCGAGCCCCGCATCGGGCTCTCTGCTAGGCAGGGAGCTTGCTTCCCTTCCTCTCTCTCTGCTTCTCTCTCTGCCTACTTGGGATCTCTCTCTCTCTCTGTCAAATAAATAAATAAAATCTTAAAAAAAAAAAAAAAAAAAAAAAAAAAAGAGGAGCTGTTTTTGTCTATTCACCTCATCAAGTTGCCCAGACCCTGAGTGATAGGTGATTTAGGCAGAAAAATCCCACACACATTCCCTAAATAATCTGTGCCTTGCATTCAGTGTTTTATCACTTCGGAGTCAGCCTGGCAATAGTTATTTCTTTTTATGATGAAATCCTTTACGATTATGATTAAATCGACCCTCCATCTATCTTCCTGTACTCTGCATGATCACCTGCTAAATACGGTCCAGGGCGTTATTCGTTTTCCTTTCTGGTGCCAAGAGCTTCATCTATCACTTGGCTCCCACCTCAGGAATTTCCCAAATAAATCACAAAACGGAGGGCAAATGGCACGAAGAGCCAAGCCAGCATCCAGAAAGAAGTGAAGTAGCCTCGGTAAACATTTGCTTCTATGTCCCCTCATTTCCCTTCCCATCCTAATCCCATAACTTCTCTGTATAAGAAACACACAGCGCTTAATAGAAGCACTTCGGAAAGCCCTTGTTTATTTCTGTCTCTGGAGGAGTTTCTTACTAGACATTCTCTGGAGGGCTCTGGCCCTGGCCCTCAAGTCCCAGCCCCACCTGTCCTTCCCTCAAAGATCCTTCTATTGCCTTTTGAAACCCGAATTTTGTTTTGGGAAGCCTTCAGCCTCCCCCCCCACCCCCAACCCCGGGATTACTACAGACAGGCCGGTGTTCAAGAATTTCAAGGTAAACAATTCTTTGAAAAGCAGTCTTTAAAACGGACTTTGGGGAGCAAGTTAGAGAGGAACGCCACATTTTGGGGCTGGGCAGATGATTTTTCCCGTCTTCCAGATGAACATTGAAATCTGCCATTGTGTTGTAAGCACTGTAATTAGCATTATTTGAACAATGTAGCCATAACTCAACTAGATTATCTATCTGGACTTAATCTAGTCCGAACAAAGAAATCCATTCAGTTTGCCCTGAAATCCGACTGAATACATAAAACATGAACGGGGAAAGTCAAGGTTCTGCATAACTTCGACGCAATCATAAGATTTTTCAAGTATAGTATGCCAGGGAAAGGCAAACGTCTGAGGAAAGAAAAAGGCCACAAACTCACACCTGCCATTACTATTTCTCACTGAAGGGCCTTCCTAATTCAGGAGGAAGCCAGTCCGAGCCCTTTGGAGCTACTAAGATGAGAGGTATTTAGTGGAAATTGTTTTGTGTATCACAGCTGTCTGTGAATTCCAACCCCCTCCACCTCCCGGAAGCCACGCTCTCTAAACCGGTTTCTTTCATCAAGATACATAAATCGGTGTTCAGTTAAAAAAAAAAATACAGGCTGGCCCTTGAAATGCCAAACTTCTAATAGCAGATAATGCTAGAAGCAAAGTCAGAGCGTATGATGAGAACACGAGTGTTCCCAGCTTTTAAGGCAATCAGCAACACGAATCACAAAAAGCACGTGTGTGTAAGAGCCCCGTACTTCTGTCTTTTCCCTCCCCTTTGTGTCATTTAACTTTGATAAGGCCAGGCGTGTATCTTTTTTTTTTTTAATTGCAATCCAAGTTTTAGATTTATTATTATTTTTTAAAAATCCAATATGTGCAAGCTTTCTTATGCAACCTTTGCTTTCTGCTTGATGCTATTAATTACATTCTTGTTCAGTCGGCTATAAGCTGCCCCTATCGGCAGAGATTCAAGGGAGATTTGAAAGAGCAAGCATATTTATCAAAGGAGAAAAAATGAAGAAAATAAAGACAGCACTGGAGCATATTGGATATATAAACTGTTCCTTCTGAAAAGATAAATGATTTGGTAATGAATAGATCCTTTAGGCCATAAAAAATCCATTTATTTTCTTTTGAATTTGAATAGAAGAGATTTGCATTTTTCCTGAGCAGTTACACTTAAATTAAAATGCAGAGCGTGAGGCTAGCATACAATCAAACTAAATAATAACTGGGGCATACTGTATTATTCATAAAAACAAAATTAATAGTTTGGGGACAGGAAGCATTTTGGTCGGGAAAAAATGTCCATTGACACCCAGCACCTACTTTTGGAGGAAAAAATAAAGTTGATTTAGACTATCTACAAATTAGTAATAGAAGTTTGGCATTTATTCTTACGTTATTAGGGGAGGTGGGGGATGGGTAATGTGCTTATCTTGTATGTGATCTGAGATGTCTAAAATGTCTGCTTTTCTGATCGCAAAATATTAAGAATGTTCCTCTGTATTTTGATATCTAATTATATACTAGAGTCAACAGCCTTTTTTTATCAAGATTCCCACCTCCCCCCACCCCCCGCCGCCAATACCCTGCCCCCAAATAAATGTTTCAAGTAAATGTCTTGCTGGGGTTAGTCTGACAACCAGGATTGGCCGAGAGCAGGAAGATTGAGCAATAACCCTCCATAATACAGTGTCTTTTCGGTTCTCGGAATCTCCCCTCCCCCACTCCACGTGCCCGGGAGAAAGTATTCCAATGTCTTTGATTGTCACCAACCTACAGTAGGGAGTTTGCAGAGAGACCGTCTCTCTAGAGAGTTGTCCCTGCTAGTCTGGTGAAGACAAAGAATAAAATAGAAGCTCTCGTGGAAAGCTCAGAAGGAACACAGTCTTTTAGAAATCAGGGAGAGAGAAGGCAAGTTAAGTTTCTTTGAATGGGGGTAATAATCTAAGATAAGAAGACCTCCAAGGGACACATTCCAAACTTAAAGGAAAAAAAAAAAAGGTGTGGCAAACTCCAGCTGCCTGCAGAGACCAGGCAGCCCGGTGGGGACTATGGCAGTCTGGGGGAGGGGCCGCCCCTCACCCTTGGCCCTCTATTGCCATGGGGCTGCATGTTGGGACTTGGTCTGGCCCGAGCTCACGTTTTGTTGAGAAAAGCCAGAAATCCAGATTTTTATGGAAACGTGACTTGAGAAATGTTGGCAACTGCCTCAAAATGTTTATACGCCACCGGAGCAAAAACCAAAAACAACAACAACAGCAACAAAAAAGAAATAAAACCTTGCCCACCAGTTTGCTGTTGCCGCTTCTGGAAAACATGAGCATCC
Organism: Mellivora capensis; assembly: GCA_004024625.1. NCBI lineage: Eukaryota > Metazoa > Chordata > Mammalia > Carnivora > Mustelidae > Mellivora > Mellivora capensis. The sequence goes on along the minus strand of PISX010001135.1, from coordinate 196,934 downwards.
AGGAAGGATTGCTCCCAGCATATACTTAGACCCTCTGGTTACCTATTAATAGCTTCTGCATAACTCTGGCTGGTTAGATAGATTCTGACAGATAGGGTGGGCACTTTATTTCTTAACTTTCATATGCCATGCATCCATTCCACTCAGTGTTACTGATTATTTACTAGCTGCCAGGAAGGAGGCATCATATAGAAGACTGCTCCTGTCTAAAGGGAAACCCAGCGGGGCACCTGGGTGGCTCAGTGGGTTAAGCCTCTGCCTTAGGCTCAGGTCAGGATCTCAGGGTCCTGGAATAATCGAGCCCCCCATCGGGCTCACTGCTCAGCAGGGAGCCTGCTTCCCTCCATCTCTCTCTGCCTGCCTCCCTGCCTACTTGTGATCTCTCTTTGTCAAATAAATAAATAAAATCTTTAAAAAAATAAATAAATAAAGGGAAACCCAGCATCAGAAACCTGTTCTTTTGGACATACATTTTATCATTTTAGAAAGGTTATACAAAGCAGGCTTGGGAGATGGTATCCACTTTTGCATTAGCAAGTTGCTCATTGTCCGAGAAATAATGAAATCTTTGACTTCATAGATTCACATCTATTTAAAGACACTCATTTAGGATTTCCCAAGCCTTGGAAATCTTGGAGAAGAGGCAACTTTGTCCCATTTGTGTTTGTGTTACAGTACCGAGCTCAGATTTGATCTCTAGTCACTAGTCTAGTCACTCCCTGAAAGGAACGTTCACGCTTATCATTTGGCAGTAGGTGGACGAAATGGAAAATTAACTGGTTTCTGTATTGCAGGCATTTTTTCCCCCTTGGAAGTGATCCACTTTACAACAGAACTCATCTTTTTCCCTAGGGATAGTCACATTAAAGTGGAGATCGAGAGTGGTCTTATAAATGGTTTAAAAATTGCAGGTATCAAAAGAAGCAATTTCTTGCACGTTTGGAATGGAGGTCATTCGGTGTAACCTTTCTGGAAGGCAATTCGGCAATATGGAGGCAAATATAAGATACAGGTACACTTCGACACAGACATCTCACCTTTAGAGATTTACCTTAAGGGAAACATCTCTCACGTGTGAAAAGCTACTTACACAAGTGTGTTTGAACAAGGCCCAATGTGGAATAATTACAAGTTGCAAACAACCAGAAGGTTTTCAAAAACGGACAGAGGATTACATAAACTGTGACAAAGCCACGCGGTGGAATATTTTGGGCCATTAGCAAAAATGTCTATCTGTGTTTATTATTGTTAAAAAAAGAAAAGAAAGGCCTAGGACATACAGCACAGAATTCATGTAAAATTACTGTGTGCAAGAAAAGTCAAGAATGACGTTCATAAGATGTTGGGATGCCCTTTTCTGTGTGGTACAATCTTCATGATTTTTACTCTGTGTACTTTTCTTTAAACTAAACACAAGTGGCAGGGATGCCCGGGTGGCTCAGTGGGTTAAAGCCTCTGCCTTTGGCTCAGGTCATGATCCCAGGGTCCTGGGATCGAGTCCTGGACCCGGATGGGGCTCCCTGCTCAGCGGGAAGCCTGCTTCTCCCTCTCCCTCTACCTGCTGCTCCCCCCCTGCTTGTAAATAAATACAATCTTAAAGGAAAAAAAAAAAAAAAGCTGCACACAGGTGGTTTAACCAACAATAAAAACTTCTTTTCCGAAGAATGAGGCATGCAGGAAGCAGAGAGACAACTTAGTGAAGAGTGGGAATGAGAAAAAGCAAAGTGTAATTATGAAAGTTGAATAAACAACTTTCTCAATTAAATAATGGTGAGTGTTGACCCCAAATTGAGTGATCGCCCAGCTTGCGATTTCCTGCGGTTAGAACAGTTCACACTTACTATACAAACAGGCACCACAGGGTACCACGGAGTTTCACCTCTGCTCCTCGCCCTGGGGCAACAGAGCAGTACCCTGAGGGGGGGGGGGTGCGCTACAAGGATGGAGAGCCTTTGGGGCTCTCTGTAAACAGCACCTCTCTTTTTCCTAGCACCAGTTGCTAGTCACCAGGTTGTCTGCCTTTGTGATTCAGCCTTTAAAGTTACCTCTGCACCCAACCACGAGAATCAGTTGAAAAATTAATGAGATGGTCATTCACCTGCCTTGCCTCCTGGAATGTTACCCCCAGCTCGCAGGAAGGTGCCTTCGGGTTCAGATGCACAAACTCCATGTTTGCTAGAGTGCTTGCAGACCCCCCAGGATGCTACAGATATCCAGACGATGTTTCACAATGTTAGTAAGGATAGAAGACAGGACAGCAACTGTTTCTGTGGTCAGATCCGCATAGGAAATGTGCCCTGGATTTTCAGAGGGAGGAGATTGTGTTTCCTGAATTTATTGACTACAGAGCTAGTCCCTCCCCAAAGAACAACTGAGTTCTTCAAAAGGATAATAATGTGTGAGTCATCCTTGCTAAAAAAAATCCTTCCTTTTTATATTCTACTATTTTTCCTATTGGCCCAAGTCTGTTGTATTTCTTCATCTCCTTGTATCCTGGACCAGGAGTGTACAGAGATTTTTTCATAAAGGACAATCCAGAAAAACTGGAGATGTTTGTAAAAGGATACATGTATACACATACGTCATTCACGGTGGAATCACTTTATTGGTGGTATATTTTTGGTGGGATATATTTTTATGATGTAATTTTTTATGATATATTTTTATGATGTAATTTACCTACCTCAATGGATTCTAGGGGTGATGGTGAGGGAAGAGAATGTGACTGACATTTAATAAGTATCAATAAATATTAGGCAAACACAACCTTTTTTTTTTTTAAAGACTTTATTTATTTGACAGAAATCACAAGTAGGAAGAGAGGCAGGGGTAGAAAGCAGGCCCCCTGCTGAGCAGAGAGCCCGGGGTTCGATCCCAGGACCCCAGGATCACGACCTGAGCCGAAGGCAGAGGCTTAACCCACTGAGCCACCCAGGCGCCCCAACACAACCTTTCTTATCGTTACAGTAACTCAGTGGGATGGGACCTATTGGCTCCCTCAGGTTACAGATGAGAAAATGGAGGTCCAGACAGTTAAACCAAGTCACACAAATTCACACAGGAGTGAGGGAAAGAGTGAGGGAAACATTAAAACCCAGATCAGCTGATCCAAGAGTTGAAACTCTTAACCCGAGAAACTTTTAATGAACAGAGAGCCTTGAACCTGGGAGAAAAGCAAAAGCTCACTGGCCAGCTATTATTATGCTTATATTGTGCTAAATGCTTTATTTAAGGGCGTGGTTCTCTGGGCTAGATTGGACTTCAGTCCCACAGACGAGGACACTGAGGAACCAGCTCGGAAAGGAGCACAGGTCTAGAATGACCTACAGTAGTGAAATAAGCCCCATAAACATGGACAGGATCTTCTACCACATAAAGCAGCCGTGAATTCATATTTATTCACTCATTCATTCATTTTATCCTTTTTTTTTTTAAGATTTTATTTATTTATTTGACAGAGAACACAAGTAGGCAGAAAGGCAGGCAGAGAGAGAGAGAGAAGCAGGCTCCCTGCTGAGCAGAGAGCCCGATGCAGGGCTTGATCCGAGGACCCTGAGATCATGACCTGAGCCAAAGGCAGAAGCTTTAACCCACTGAGCCACCCAGGCGCCCCTCATTTTATCCTTTGATCAGCAACTGTATCTTTTTTTTTTTTTAAGTACTCCCCATGCCCCACGTGGGGCTCGAACACACAACCCGAGATCAAGAGTCGTGTGCTTCTCCGACTGATTCCATGAGGCACCGCTATGTCTTGAGTATCTATTAGAATCTAAGTATTGTGTCTCACATCATGAATACTATGTCCAGCCCACAAAGGCAAGGTTCCACGACCCTCATTCACACACAGTGACTGTCCCCCAACATGGTGAATTAAAAGAGCTTGGAATTAAAATTAAGGTGTTTGACTTTCAACCATAAATGTGAACATAATTTTAATGTTTTTTGAGTCTGAAAATGGATTTATGCTCACCAGCCACAAAAAAGCGAGTTCTTCCTCGGTTCTTCCTTGATAATGTATGAGCAGCATTTTGGCATTTAAAATAATGTGCTTGCTCACACAGTGTTCATGCAGCTCGTAAGTCTTAGAGGAAGGTAGAGTGTGAAAACCAAGGCTCCAGAGGCCCAAGTGACAAGCGTGAGGTCACACTGTCAGCGACCTCCACTTAGGTATCAGTATGATGTCTTTGTTCTTATTATAGTCGCATCCCAATCCCAAAGCCTCCAGGGAGCTGGGACATACCCCTTGTACAAATTTAAGACGTCTAATATACTTTCCCAAGACTGGGATGTATATGCAGAATTGTGTATGCAGGAACATGCTCCAGGATCTCCACTATATTTATTTAAGATTTTATTTTTAAGTAATCTCTACACCCAACATGGGGTTCGAACTTACAATCAAAAGTCACATCCTCTACCCTGTGAGCTAGCCAGGCACCCCCAGGATCTCCACTGTAATGCTAAATTGAAGTGGAAGTAAAGTCCAGCCTTCTTGAGAATACCAATTCTGTGTACTTTTGGTAGCATTAGATATTAAAAAAAAAAACAAAAACAAAAAAGTATATGCGTGTGTGTGTGTGTGTGTGTGTGTAGTTTAAAAATAATTTTAATATTCCTTTTATTTATTTATTTATTTATTTTTAAAGATTTTATTTTATTTGAGAGAGAGAGAGTGAGAGACAGCATGAGAGGGGAGAAGGTCAGAGGGAGAAGCAGATGCCTCGTGGAGCTGGGAGCCCGATGCAGGAGCTGATCCTGGGACTCCAGGATCATGACCTGAGCCAAAGGCAGTCACTCAACCCACGGAGCCACCCAGGTGCCCCAAGATTCCTTTTTTAAAAAAACTGTTTAGTAAAACAGAGGACCCTAGGGGAAGAGAGGAAAAATAAAACAAGACTAAATCAGAGAGGAAGACAAACCGTAAGAGAACTTCTTTTTTTTTTAAGATTTTATTTATTTATTTGACAGAGAGAGACAGCGACAGAAGGAACACAAGCCAGGGGAGAGGGGGAAGCAGGCTTCCCACTGAGCAGGGAGCCCCACACAGAGCTCGATTCCAGGATCCTGAGATCACAACCTTAGCTAAAGGCAGCTGCTTGGCCTACTGAGCCACCCAGGTGCCCCAAGAGACTCTTCATCATAGGAAACAAACTGAGGGTTGCTGGAGGGGAGGCAGTTGGGGGGGTGGGGTAACCGCATCATGGACATTCAGAAGGGCACGTGACATAATGAGCACTGGGTGTTCTTTAAGACCGAGGGATCGCTGACCTCTACCACTGAAACCAGTAATACATTCTATGTTAATTAATTGACTTAAATTTTTAAAAAACAGGAAAAAATAAAATACAAAGCAACTGTTTCCTTATTACAGTTTTTTCATAGTAGAATTTGACTAACCATGATTCCCAATACCAATGAGATCACTAACAACGATATAATAAATAAATAACACGTACTGAGAGCCCACCATGTCTCTGACGCTCTAAACAATCCTGCATTTTCTCCATATATGACCCTCACATGGCTTTGTGAGGTGGGTGCTATCATTAGCTTTATTTCACAGATGAGGAAGCCGAGAAACGAAGATTTAAACATTTACTCACAGTCCTATGGTCTATAAGAAGTCCACAATTAGTCCTGGGGAGAAGAGATTCTTACCCTAAAAGCTCAGAGTACAGAGTGTCTCCAAAGTGGAGAGGGTAGTCGGTGCCACGTAAGCCACTGGGTGACAGAAAATTACTACAACCTCCATTTCTATCTGCTTCTTATATGAAAATAGTGAGAAAGACCTTAGGCTTTCATCTAAATTTGACTTGGAGATAAATAAATCAAGTTTTAATGTAAGTATGGCCCAACTATTGTATGCTAATCGTGCTTGGCTAGATCTCCCAATCCTGTCCCCTCTCCCGTGTTTACATTCAGTGGTTGATGTCTGTCAGATTCAGTTGATTTACTGATTATATTATTTACTTTTGCCTAAACCAGTTTTCCCCCACGGCAGTACTCGGTGAGCATTATCTTCAGGCCCTGGTGATAGGCACAGGCCCTAAGCCTGGGCCTCAAGGCATTTTGTATATTGCACTGTTATTGCCATTTGGGACTTCGAGATCATCAGGTGAGGAACTTTGAGCTACTGTACAGGAGGGACCGTAGGGAACAGAGACAAGCCATCCCAGCTGAGAAGTCCTAGACTATCCAGTTGGACTGGCAGCAGCCACGGGAGGGAGGCCATCCTTTATCATTCAGCAGCTGGACACAGATACACGAGAGAGTCCAACAGTGATCAGCCTGTCTGGCTTAATCTAGAAGACTATGATCTAGGGAATAAATGGTTGGGGAAAGGCTGTGTAGAGGTTGGGGGGAGCAAGAGCAGTGTGCAAGCAGGGGATACACAGAATATCTCTAGACCTTCCTTTCAATTTTGCCCTGAACCCAAAACTGCTTTAAAAATACACATTTTTAATTTTTAAAAATTAAAGTGATTTTTTTTTTTAAGTTACCGCAGTTTGGTGCCGTTCATTATGCAGAAAAAGCTAACCAAAATACTCAGTGAAGATATTTAGATGGCCAAATCTTGCATTGGTCTATGGTCCTTAATTAATTAATTTATTTATTTATTTGCCAAGGTCTAGATCCTCTCTCAGAGCTTTGTGCTCTAAGGAAAAAAACAAAACAAAACAAAATACAAAACATTATCTGATTGCACTAATTTTTGCATTAATTTTTTCAGTTTAAAAAAAACAACAACTTTTTTTTCCTGTTGTTTTTCACTCCTGGGATTTTTTTTTTTTAAATGCTCACCTCTCTCCTGTAGGTATATGTCTCCTTGTTGTTTCTTCTATTACAGAAAACCCAACATAATTACAGGGGTAATATGTACACAAGCAAAACTGTGGTTGGAAACTTTTAATTGGGCAGACAAGTGGCCACCTAGATGTTCAAATTAAATGGTTAGCCATTCAACCACTACTCTGTAAAGGCTGGGGAAATTTCTTCCACAGCTGTTCACGATCTCAAATGATGCCTAAAGTTGAAACTACACAACAGTGGCGGAGATGGGCTCTTCCATTCACTCATTCATTCGTCAACACAGTTGTTGTTGTTTTAAGGGTTGTTGTTTTTTTCTTTAAAGATTTTATTTATTTATTTCACAGACAGAGATCACAAGGAGGCAGAGAGGCAGGCAGAGAGAGAGAGGGGAAAGCAGGCCCCCCGCTGAGCAGAGAGCCCGATGCGGGGCTCGATCCCAGGACTCTGGGATCATGACCTGAGCCGAAGGCAGAGGCTTTAACCCACTGAGCCACCCAGGTGCCCCAAGGGTTGTTTTTTTTAAAGATTTTATTTATTTATTTGAGAGACAGAGCACAGGGAGTGTGGGATGCAGCAGAGAACACACCCTGCCTGGTTCTTGGTATTATGGAGCATGTGTTCTACACACTGAAGGCTCTGACTTTTGACTTTTCTTGGCTAAGGTTAAGTCTAGAAAGTTCTATGAAGCATCTACATTTTGAAGACGGAGGGACAAAATCAGAGCAAAAGGAGAATGTTAAAATGTTGTCTTGGCGATACTTTAGGATACCAAACAATTCTTTTTCCTGATAGTTTTGGTGTTCCCCCCCCCCCCCCAGGCAATTATCTGGGTTGGTTTGTTTTAAGATTTTTTATTTTTAAGTAACCTCTCCACTCAACCGAGGGGCTTGAACCCACAATCCAAGATAGAAGAATCGCACATTCGACTGACTGAGCCAGCCAGGCACCCCTGGTTTTTTGAAAAACAAAGAATATATTGTTTGGAGCCTTGAAGAGGCATCCACCACGTGATACGCTACTTGGGGCCCTGAAGCCAAACTCACATTCAGGGTAACTGAGGACTTGTATCAACCACCCACCTAACAGAAGCCCTTTGAAAGCTAAACTCAAAAGAAAGTAAACGGGTTTTTTTAAAGATTTTATTTATTTATTTGACAGACAGAGATCACAAGTAGGCAGAGGCCGGCGGCGGGGGAGGGGGGGAGCAGGCTCCCCCCCTAGCAGAGAGCCTGATGTGGGGCTCCATCCCAGGACCCTGGGATCATGACCTGAGCTGAAGGCAGAGGCTTTAACCCACTGAGCCACCCAGGCGCCTTGAAAGTAAACTTTTTAAAAAAGAATTGAGACATAATTGGCCCATTACACGATATTCATTTCAGATATACAATATAATGATTCGGGTTTTGTATATATTGTGAAATGATCAGAGTTAAATCTAGTTAACATCTGTCCCCACACATGGTTATACATTTTTCTTTCTGGTGTCGCAAACTTCTTGAAGATCTACCCACAGCAACTTTCAAATATGCAATATGGTATTATTAACTCTAGTCCCCACATCCCCAGGACTTACTCAGTAATCTCTGGTTTGAATTATTTGGAGGACTATCTCCATTTCCCCCATCACCATGCCTGGAAGTGGGTAAAATGTGTCCAGATTGCTTCCTTCATTCAACGACTAATTTTGGCGCCAATGCAATGTTTGCAGTGTCGTCGCCAATGCTGGGGATAGAGGGATAGAATGGGGAAGAAAATGAGACAAAACTCCTGCCCTCGTGGAGCAGACATTTTAAACTAAAAAGATGGATTAATATAGGAAATGAGAGCAGGGCCCCTGGGTGGCTCAGTCGTTAAGCATCTGCCTCCAGCTCAGGTCATGATCCCAGGATCCTGGGATGGAGTCCCAGCAGGAAGCCTCCCTCTCCGTCGCCAGCTCCCCTCGCTTGTGTTCTGCTATCCCACTCCGCTGACTTGTGTTCCATCTCTCGCTGCTGTGTCTCTCTCTGTCAAATAAATAAATAAAATCCTTAAAAAAACAAATAATGTTTGGAAACAGGAAATGAGAAAAATACGTTATCACTTGAGTATGATAGTAAGCGCAGTCTAGGAGTGTCTGTGAATTCTATTTGTGATATCTGATGCATGGGATTTACTGTGGGACTGCCAAATACTCTGATAAACTCTGAATCATCTTTTTTTTTATAGCGAAGTGAATGCTGACCACAATTCTGTCTTTGTTCCATTCAGATGGACTGAATGTGTTGAGTTCCAAGGAGCACAGGGAGGAGAGAGGAACAAAGGTGAAGAACACGGGGGGGCCTGGGTGGCTCAGTCAGTTGAGCATCCGACGCTTGATTTTGGCTCCAACCATGATCTCACGGTCCTGGGATCAGGTCCTACGTTGGGCTCCGTGCTCAGCGCTGGGTCTGTTCGTCCCCCTCTGTTCCTCCCCCTGCTCGCTTTCTTTCTCTCTCTCTCTCTCTCTCTCATTCTCTCTCGTTCAAATAAATTTAAAAAAAAAATTTTTTTTAAGGGTGAAGGACACATTTCCTGCCCCGAAGAAGTGGCAGGTCCACAAGTCAACACATCATTTCAATATTAACACTGTTGGTCCTTGGTAGAGGTAAATACAACTCAGGTGTTTTCTGGAAACTGTCCGGTTTCCTCTCGAAATATAGGAAGGAGTGTCTGGAAGAGGCATGGAAAGAACATTCCAGGTGGCTACAACAATATGAGCAAAGGCCTGCAGGCCAGCAGGGGCTCGATGGCAAAGCCGGGAGTGGAGATAGGTAGCTCCCCGATATTCCCAGATCACAAAATGTGAAGTGGATATTTCCCATAATATGTCTACCAGCTAAAACTGCAAAAGCCTTTCTATAGTGAATCCAAAGTTCAGCATGCCACAGTATTTACTTCCTTTTTCTATTTTTTTTTTAAATTTCTTAAGTAGTCTCTACACCCAAGGTGGGGCTCGAACTCAGGACTTGGAGTTCAAGAGTCACATGCTCTACTGATGGAGCCAGCCAGGCCCTCCTAGTATCTGCTTTCATCGAACTCTCTGACAGATAAATATAATGCAGACATAAAACCATCTTTTCTTCACTCCCATTGAAATCTTTTCCCTTTTCCAAATCTTTTAAATAAAATCCCTCTTTACCGTGGAATTCATTCTGTTGATTTAAGAAAGATCTCTCCTAAAGAAAGGAAAGCCATCTTTGATCTCACTTGACAAAAAGAACTAATCAAACAACAAAATCTATGAGGGAAGAAAGAAAAAAAAAAGAACCGAGCTTCTCTGAGCCACATCAAATATATGACAGAGAAAATGCTTTATTTAAATGCCGAAAACTAACACAAAACAGCTTGAAATGTAATCACCTCTCCTGAGTAAGTGAAACCACATGTTGATCTGACATGAGTTTCTAAGACACAATTAAAGGTCACTGTGTGTGCACACATCTCATTTCGTACTTGAGAGGCCTGAATTTGTCGTCGGCGTGTTGGGCCGCCGTGGGGCAGGTGCTCGGCCTGGCCCAGCCCGCCGAGCTGCTCCAACGCTGGACCCAGGAAACAGACACTGCCCCGCCCCGGAGCCTGAAATCTAACCATCCCAGGAAACAGACAACCCTGATTTCAGCGGTCCCTGCCCCGAAGCCCTGGGAGACAAGACCTAAACGCATCTGGCAATCCTTGCTAACCCAGAGCCAAGAGCCCTCCCACGGAAGTGGCTTTACTCAAAAATGAAAAATCCAGCTTCCTTTCGGCTCTGCCCACCTTTACGTTCACCAGGCTCCTGGGTCCAAAGGGAGAAGTTTGGGGGCTCCCCTGGGGAGCAGGGCTGTTCCAGCCCCGGGAGCTGCATTTGGATTTGTCTCCTTGGCAGCCGGCAGGTTTCAGTTCAAGACTCTTTAATGGAAAGACAAGGTATTCGGAAAATGACTTTAAAAAAAAAACAAAAACCAGCTCCCCGCAGGCCTGTCTCCTCTTTCCATATCCCTTTAAGGAAGGATGTGCCCCAGGAAGACTTCAAAGTCGCTCTTTCAAAAGGGAAATGACATCTAGAAAGCTTTTCTCAGAATGAGAAACAAATTATTTGATTTGAAAGAGGAGTAAATCTTCAGAGCAATGAGGGAGATCAAAGAAGAAGTTCCTGTGAACCGAAGAAGTGACCCTTTCCAGTGGAACGTGACTTTACTCTTTCCGCGCGCTCAACGCAGTTTGGAGATAGCGCGTTTGCTAGAGAATCAAAGTAAAGAAGCTGGTCTGCGTTCCAGAAAACCACGTGATCTCTCTCTTTCCCTCCCTCCCTCCCGCCCCCACTTCTCCCCCCACCCCCCCATCTCTCTCCTTCCTCCCTCCAGCCAGGCTGTGCTCCCCAACCTTTACACAGTCGTCGTGGCCCCTGCAGCCTGTGGCGAGGTGCAGGTCTTGGCACACTGGGGTAAAATTCGTGGGCGGGGGAGACCAAACGGCAGAAACCGGGCGACCCGAGAGAGCAGCCCAGTCGCCCTGGTCCCTCCCACCGCCCTGAGCAGCCCTCTCCCTGCTTCCTGTCCTCCGGCCCCCGGGCAGGTGAGCCCACCCCACCGCAGACGCGTAGGGAGTCTTGGAGTGTTTTCTTTGCATTTTTCATTCTTCAAGCTATACCTGAATATATTCTTATTGTAAAAAAAGTAAAATCTTAAAGCTAAACAACGTGCTCTCCTTTCCTTCCCCCCGCCAAAAACCCCCCTCCTTTCTGTTAGGGGTGGAATCATCTGCCAAGTGTATTTTTCTTTCTTAAGTTTTAGCCCCCTGGTTTCCACTCCACCCCAAGTGCGATGCTCAGTATGCCTTCCATTGATATAAATGTGGATGTTATCTACCAAAATAAATAGAGGAAGGAATTTAGCAAACTGAAAAGCAGAAAATTTTGACATAAATCAAACACAACCCAAAACCACCACCACCACCCAGTATCAATCCCTGGGTCCTCTCAAAGTCCAATAAAATTAAGACAGATCTTTGGCTGGAAGGGGTAAGAAAAACAGGGAGCACACTTAAAACAACCTCAAGAATGGAAACAACTGTAATTCCACATAGAGAGCAGACTTTTACCTTCGTAGACACTATCATGTACCATTTGGCTTGAAAATCGACCTTCGTCTAGGGGCGAAAATGAACTACCAAAATTAGCCTCATCAGGCGTTTTGTTTATACCTGAAAGTATTACTTTTCCTTACCTGCTTGTTTGAGGTACTGTATGGTAAATGCTCACTGTAGGAAAATTGGGGGTGGGGGGAAAGCAGGGGAAACACTGTTACTTTTCTCATGGAATAACAATATCCTGGGGAGACAAGATGGGTCCAAGAGGGACGCCTAGGTAGCAGTCGGTTAAGCATCTGCCTTTGGCTCAGATCATGATCCCAGGGTCTTGGGATGGAATCCTGCAGTCAGCTCCCTGAGGAGCCTGCTTCTTCCTCTGCCTGCTGCTCTCCCTGCTGTGCATGCTCTCTCTCCCCCTATGACAAATAAAGAAATAAAATCTTTAAAAAGAGAGAAAAAAATAATAAAAATTTAAAAATAGAAATTTCATATATAGAAATAACATCAAGGTTTTAGAAGTTCCTGTCGTGGATAAATCATGATATGGGTGAGATCAATTTTTTCAAGAATCACTGATTTTTAATATTTTCCTAGACCCATATTAATTAATCCATTTCCAGGCCGAAGAGGGTCACTACATTAGCACTATTGGCAGTTTCTTCACAGGTAACCTGAAAATGAGCACAAAAACAATGGCCAGCCTTTATTTATTATATGTATTAGTGTATGGGGTTCTCACAATGACGCTTAGGGCTTGATACCATCATTATACCCATTTTATGGATGGTGAAACTGAGGTGTGGAGGGTTGCCCAAGGTCACACAGCTGTGAGTCGCTGAATGGGGATCCTGTTTAAGGAGGGCTATGACTGCTGAAGATATGAAAACCCGAACACTATACCATAGAGGAATCCAGCGATTTCTTCCCTAACTCCTTTTTAACTGGGAACCTTACAATTTCATCCTGGGTCCTGTACCTGTCTTACAAAGATGGCCCTTAGCAAGAGTGGGTGTTTAAGGCAGGAAAAACATCCCCTGCCCTCAGGAAAGATGACTAAAGGATTTTAGGAAACTGAGGGAGTGTCAGTTGGTGAGGTTTACCTAACCGGAAGTTTAGGGACTAAGAATAGAAAGCCCTCACTTAGCCCAGACCTGGAACTTCAGAACCATCCTTAGAAGTCATCATGGTTGTGATTACTCTATCTCTTCCTCCTCTTAATTAAAAGAAAACTCCTTTTCCTCTTTCTCTTGCTTTTCTCTCCCCCTGCCACTCCCTCCTCACCAAAAAAATGTTAATCCACGCAGAAGACCTGACTAGCTGTGAACGCTGTATTTGCATTCCAAAGGAGAGCTATTGGGGGAAGGTGTGGAGAAATGTTCTTGAGGCTCTGGATCCTTCTAAACCCCTCTCCTCCCGGTCCCTTTTCACTCTCCCACCTCACCCCTGGCGTCCCATCCCCACCGAGAGACACGGGGCAGAAGAAGTGTGTGGGGTCCTGGGCCCAGGATCACTGAGGTCTACTTCAGTGAATATCCTGGAAGGGCAGGATTATAGTTCTCCAAGCCTTCTGTGGGGTTGTGAACCCCTGCAAGCCTGGGATCCAGGCCTTTTTCTTTTATATAAAAAGACATTCATTGAATACCTGTTCCTCCATGAGAAATGTTTTGGATATCCTAGTAACAGAAAACAGAAGAGACCCTGAGAATGTCATTTGAGGTTTAATGTATGGGTTGATTGAATTAACTGTTTCTTTTCTCTCCCTCTCTGTCTCTGTCTCTCTCTTTTTCTCCTGAAATGTTCTAGGTATGTGCATTACCTGCTTCAGAACCAACTGCCATTAGCTGCTGGGAGGCTTGCTCTTTCTTTGAACAGCCCCTAATTGCTTTCTGTTAAAGGGCGTGTACGTCCCCTTTGATGTGATAAGAAAAACACCAACCATTTTCCTTTCTTGCAACCATAACTCCAGTGCCTTTTTAAATAAACTTTTCTGCGAGCAGGGAAAAAAAAAATAACAATTCACCGGCATTTATTTTTTAAGTTCTGTAGAGTTTGAAAGCCAGACGTGTTATAATAACTCAGATAAAGTTTTCTCTTTATTTTGTTGTTTTAAGTTAATTTGGTGCTTTCAGCTCCTTCAGAAATCCTTCAATGGGTAGAAAGATGCTTCCAGCTGACCTTTCCAAATCCTTTATAATAATGCGAGCTTTGTTGTAAATGTGAAATCAATCAAGAAGCAGGAATACATTAGCGTCCTGCCTGTGTTTTATAGTTTCCCCTTCTCAGGCTTGTTATTTTCAGCGGACACACATTGAGCAACTTGTTTCTGAATCAAAGTATTGCTCAATCTGCTTGCTTTCTTAAGAATTACATTAAACCACTAAACTAGGTACGGATGGGATCCTGGTTTTGAACAAGGCAGCAGTGAACTTTCCAAGTTTAGTCTGCCAAAATGAGTCAAGGTGATTGATTTATTAATTAGTAAAAGCCATCCTCTGAAATTACCTGGCATTCATCACAATTCAAGAGAAATATATTCAATTAGTTTGAAGATAGAGCTTTGACAAACTATCCCTTCTTCAGAGACCACAGTCAATTTTATTACTCTTGCTGGATAAATCACTCATGTTCAGCCTGAAATGACGAGTGGTTGAGGGAATTCCCAAAAGTACAACGGGCCAGTTCTGGCAAAGCTGAGAGCCATGCAAGACAGAGACAGGGAGGCTGGGTGAAGCAGGAAACAAGATTCTGACAATTCTGGATATTCTAGTATCTGCTGCCACTTGCACTGAAGGAATCGACTTGAATTGGATTTTTCTGAGTCAAAGGCTGGCGAAAATATACAAACCCAAACAGGCAGGAAACTCCAGCTGCCAGAACCCAACCCTTTAGTGAAGGGGGGGGCTAATGCCTGTCCAGGGCCAAATTAAGTTGAGCCACTGAGGAAGAGGTGGACTGACTAGTCACAGGGAGTCCTGGATGACCTCTTCTATGTGATCCAAATCCTATGCTTGCAGAGTCAGACACATTGTATAGCATAAGAGCATGTCTCCCAATGCACCCGTTTTACAGATGAGGAAACAAAAGGCCATAGGGAATCAGTGCAAAATGATAAGGCAAAGTCAGGACCAGAATCCAAAGACCGTAGGGTAGTGAAACAGTTTTCCTCAGCCTAAATTTCCCTTTGTATAACTAAAGCAGTAGGATAAACAAAATTGTATGATTTCCAATTCTCAAGTGCTGTGGTTTTAGTATTTTGATTTTAGGTGGCGCTCTCAATAACTTCATTGAGCCTAAGTATTTATATGTCCATAAACACACATCAATATACATTATATATACATGAAAATATAGCACTTCAGTGAAAAGTTCTACAATGATTTGCACATGACAGAATTGTTAAAAATGTGTGTCTAATGTATCCACTTCCTACTACTCCCCGTGGGTTTTCTGACCTATTAACTATATAAGAAGAAAAGGAAAGCCAGATGTTTCTGGAGATTTGTAATTCTCCACTTTTGAGATAAAATGAAAATGATCAGAGAAATAAGGGAAAAGAGTGAGTCTTTTAAAAACCCACCTCATTCCTGTAGTGCAAAGATGGAAAGATCTAGATATTATTAGAAGAGAAAACGCTGCAGCGGGGGCCAATCCGAGGAGCAAACAGTGAATTTTAGAGAATTCATCTCCTAAAGATAGTTCACCACCAGTGGAGTGTGGTTCCTGAGTAAACTTGTGATCCCAGAGATTAATCAGACTTGTAGTGAGGAGTAGGACTCAGGGAGATTTTTAAAAAGAGGCAGAAAATGTCCATAGATAATGTTATTGGAGGAACTCTTCCCTTCTTGACATGCTAGACATTTTATAAGGTACAAAACCCTCTTGAGTATTAATGGGCTTTCAAGTACTCTGGATTATTAAGAGAGGGGAAGGGAGAGAGAGGGAGGGAGCAGTCAGTCACAGACTGGGAAAATGGTGTATGCACAAGCAAGCAGGGAGAAACAAAGGAAGCTTCCATATTTAGAAGCAGGAGTTTTCTGGAAGACAACTCTTGGGAATGGATCGACTGCTTCCTGAATTTTGAGACTGAGCTCTGGATCACTCCAGGCCCCCAACAGCAGCCACTGGCTCTGCACGGCGGGGGGCGGGGGCGGGGTGTAAACCTGCCCCTGGGCCTTCCCTGGGCCAACCTTGCTTGCCCATCTCCCGACTTCCCTTGCATGGAGGAGCCTCAGCCAGTTGAAAAGGAAAGTGTGTCTACTACCCTGTGAACAGAATACACAGCCAGGAATGCTACCTTTTAGGATGAATTTACAGAGCAAATGAACGGAGCTGAACTCTTTTTTTTTTTTTTTCTTTCGTTCTGAAGGCCTCTGGGGAAGTTGATAAAGTTATGATTTATCAGCTTGCAAGGGACATTCCAAAACAGCAGTTTGTTTAATTTTATTTTTGTTTTAAGACAAGTAAAGGTCACAGAGACCAATTCAACTTTTAATCTAACTTCAGGAGGGCGGTTTTGAAAAGAGGGTTACTTAGGGCACTTCCGGCTGGCTCCATTGGTAGCTTCTGGGATTCTTGATCTTGGGGTGGTGGTAAGTTCAAGCCCCACCTTGGGCATAGAGATTATGAAGAAAAAAAAAGAAAGAATATTTTTTAAAAATTGAGAGACTTTTGGCTGTCAGGAATAGTTTCAGAAAATAGCTTAAACTATATAATAATCTCAATGCATTCTGAGTGTTAAAAAAAATCACTATGTAGTGAAAGATTTATGAAAAAAAATGGATTTCATAAAGGACATCCAAAACTAATCAATGGGCATCATCATTTAATATATTTAAAAGCTGGTTAAGGGGGCGCCTGGGTGGCTCAGTGGGTTAAAGCCTCTGCCTTCGGCTCAGTTCATGATCCCAGGGTCCTGGGATGGAGCCCCACATCGGGCTCTTCGCTCAGTGGGGAGCCTGCTTCCTCCTCTCTCTCTGCCTGCCTCTCTGCCTCCTTGTGATCTCTCTGTCTGTCAAATAAATAAATAAAATCTTAAAAAAAATAAATAAATAAAAATAAAAATAAAAGCTGGTTAAGGAAACAGGGTGACAAGTTTCCAAGTAGAAACACCAGAATCCTAAAACCAAATTCTCAACTCTGGTCCACAGCTTTCTATGTGCCTGAGATACATTTTTTCTTTTTATTTGAATTTTTAGCAACCAGCTGAGGCCTCTGCTTCCTTCAAGTATGGGACAATCCTAGTTACTTCCTCCTCCTCCTTCCCTCCTGCGGGCCCAGAGGGCGAAAAATTTCCCCCTTATAAATGCTGATACTGTGAGAGAGCCACTGCTTTTTCCCCAAAGCTGGGGTAGGCCTTTACTCAATTCTAACATGTATCAGTTCCTCCCTTCCCCCACGGCTGCAGAAGCAAGTCTTCCTTCCTAACCAGGGCTTTGCAAACCTTCGCTTGGTTAGAAAGGTCCACCTTCTGCAAAACAGAAATGGCATTTTAAGAATTTTAGTTTGTAGATAAACACGTCTAAAGGCAGTGATAGCTCTCGAGACTCTCATTCCCAACTCCATCCTTAACTGAAAGTTCCAATCGCTGCTAGAATTCAAGTGAAAACTTGAAATAAAAAAAGAAAGTTCCAGAAGTGCAGTAAACCTGAAATGCTCTTAAAAAAAAAAATTTTTTTTTAAACACACAAATAAATAAATAAAAGCTGTAAGGATCCATGTCCCAATTGCCCTATAAACAATTCTTTAAAAGTAAAACAAACAAAACACCACATTCAGAGATTAATTACTGATCTCCTGAAAGCTATCTAATGTTGGCACGAGGGATCACCACGACAAAAGTGAATTGGCCTCAGTCTGAGATCTCACAGTTAAAGGAACAAACGGAAAAAAAAAAAAAAAATCTATGTGAAAAGCGTTTAAACATTGGCTGCTCTGAAAAGATGTATAAAAATAAAACCAAAGAGATGGAAGAAATGTTTTTCTGTGTGCAGTGGGAAAGTTTACCCAAATGACAAGCTGTCATGTGGGACGTCCCAACAGCATTCTAAAAAGTCTATTTCCTTAGATCAAAAAGGACAGACAGAAGCCCAACACTCATATCTGTGCTGGTTGGTCATGCTCCCCTTTTCCTAGAGTAATTATACGCTGCATCCATGAAGCAATGTGGCTAATACCTTAATGCTCTGAGTACAAAGAGGAGTGGGGTCATATGACACTGCTAAATTTAGAAAAGGGCTCTGTTTTCTGTTTTGCTCAACGCTTACAATTTTCTGCTCTGAAGAAAGGGGAGTTTCAAATGTACATTGATCTTTCTCATATCGTGAATGAACCAAACGAACACCTGTTTTCAACTGCCAAAATACAGTTTTTTTTAAAAAAGGAAAAAGAAGCCTGTGTCCTCTTAATTCAACCTAGGAGGGATAATTTTTTTTTCCCCTGCTTTCTTCAAAAGAATGTAACTAGAAAGGTACAGTAATAGTATTTACAAAAATGTTATAAATGCAAAGGCATGTATTTAGCTAAACAAAACAACAGTGGGGGATGGTGGTAATATTCCAAGGCAATTCAGAAGAAAATCTTCCAAAAACAAACAAACAAACAAGGAAACCAAAACACACAAAAAAAACTAGTAAATCTTAGGAAAAAAATTAGCTCAGGGAACTAAGGAACATGACTATTAAAAAAAATTAACTCTAAGCAGGAAAATAGTATATTAGTTACAGAAATGTGTGTGGCTTCTTTTCCATAAAATGTCTGGAAATACTAGTTTTCAAAATGGATAGTTTTTCTTTCAAATTAAATGTCAAAAACCTCAATATAGGGGCGCCTGGGTGGCTCAGTGGGTTAAAGCCTCTGCCTTCAGCTCCAGTCATGATCCCAGGGTCCTGGGATCGAGCCCCGCATCCGGCTCTCTGCTTAGTGGGGAGCCTGCTTCCTCCTCTCTCTCTCTCAGCCTACTTGTGATCTCTGTCTGTCAAATAAATAAATAAAATCTAAAAAAACCCAAAAACAACAACAAAAACCCCCCCTCAATATAGTACAATAAGCCCAATTGCTTTGAATGGATGCTTGCTGACTATGAGTATTTGCTCTGTGGGAGGAATCCAAATATTTTCCTGGAGTTGAAAACTGGACTGATTAAATTTGTGGACTATATTGTGTTTGGTCTGAGAATCAAGTTCGGGCTCCCATATGCACAGAATTCATTATTTATTCAATATTTATTAGGACCCACCTCCTAAAAATGGTGACAACCAATTTACATATCCAGGATAGAGACAGGACAGGCGCTCAATGTTTATGTGGATTTTAACATAGAGTAACTGTGTCAAAATGATGTAGAGCTCTAAAAACACCCAGGTTAAAAAAAATAATAAGAAGAATAACACTCCAGCTAACATGACAGTATTATTACGTCGACATTGCTATTTTAATTAAGAAAATGTCTATGCAAGTCTCCTTTATGTTTATATCATTATTATTTTCCATCCAGCTCTCTTAGGGCATTTGTTGCTATTTTATAGAATTTCTAATTGCTGTTGCCGAGCAGAGATCCTTTTTAATTGTAGCTCTAAGTCTTTCGTCTTCCATTCATTCATTTTTTCCTTCAACAATCATTTGCCAAGACTGGTCTAGATGCTCAGGGGTCTTAGAATTTCAATTATATCAACTGGCTAAAATTTCCAAAAAAAAACATATTTATTTAAACGCTCAATCTTTTGGAAATAAATCATCTTTAACGCACATGTTTCTGAGAACGCCTGGGTAGCTCAGTGGGTTAGGCGTCTGCGTTCGGCTCAGGTCATGATCCCAGATTGGGCTCACTGCTCAGTGGGGAGTCTGCTTCTCCCTCTCCTGCTGCTCCCCCTGCTTATGTTCCCTCTCTCACTGTGTCTCTCCCTGTCAAATAAATAAATAAAATCTTAAAGAAAAAAAAAATAAAAAGGCACACGTTTCTGCTTCCCTCAGTTCACTGGAATTGGGGTGCCCGGTGCCACAGTTGATCAATTCTAAAGTTCACTTTAGTTTTTACATTTTTATTTTATTTTTTTTAAGATTTTTATTTATTTATTTGACAGACAAGAGACCACAAGTAGGCAGAGAGGCAGGCAGAGAGAGAAAGGAGGAAGCAGGGCCCTTGCTGAGCAGAGAGCCCGATGCGGGGCTCGATCCCAGGACCCTGAGATCATGACCTGAGCCAAAGGCAGAGGCTTTAACCCACTGAGCCACCCAGGCGCCCCCAGTTTTTACGTTTTTAACATAACTGAAATTAGTGTGCCTGGTGCAATCGATGCCCTCTTGCAATTATCATTGGAAGCATTTCTTTCTTTCTTAATAGTTCACAAAATAATGGCGCATCTTACAAGGTGGTACTTTAGGTCTGACAAATACGGTGACTAGCCCCTTTGGTGTTCCAAAGTATTTTTTGACTTATTGCTTAAGTACTTCTTCCGTGATGGACTTTCATAGGACTAATAACACGGATGGGAACAGTCTGCCATCAGACCCTGGACCTATCATGGGACACCTTGTTGCCTTCGTAGCTTGTGTCGCAATTAGCACGAATGAACTAGTTCCCTCTCTGGATCACTGTTGGCCTCTCCCTAGCCAATAGGCCCCAGGAGGGCAGGGAAAACATCTCTCTTGCTCACCACTGTATCACCATGGTTTCCTCTCCCTCTTAGCAGATAGCCCTGAACACCTACTACCTGTCAGGTGTTTTAGATGCTCCAATACAGCTGTGAGCCGGTTTCTGTCTTCATGGGTTGCAGTCTTTGCATAAACAACTAAAAAATTAAATAAAGCAAGGCCATCTTGGTTGAATGAGCACTGTTAAACAGTTTCTAGCTCTAATTGAAGAAAAAGCGGCTAATGCAAAAAACTAGCTAGTTCCCAAGCTACTTTATGTTTGGCTTTTAAAGCACTTTGGGCTAAGACTCTTGGTTTTCTTTGTTTCTTACTGTCTTATATCAATAGTAAAAATGAGTAGAAAGACCCCCTGACCGGTGGCAAGACTGATGTGTAGCCTGGCGTCCCAAATGGATTTGGGGAGAAGCCACAAAACTGATAATTCTCCAGGGAATCCTGGAGTGTTGCCGCTGGTTAAGTTCTGCCTGGAACTTAACATTCCTCCCTTAAAAACAAACTGCCCAAAAAAACAACAACAACAACAACAAAAAAAAAAAAAAAAAAAAACTGCCCTGGTGCATGGGTGGCTCAGCCGGTTAAGCCTTCTGCTCAGGTCTGATCTCGGGGTCCTGGGATCGAGTCCCCCATCAGGCTTCCTGCTCAGCAGGGACTCTGCCCCTCACTCTGCTCCTGCTCTCTCTCTCTAATAAGTAAATAAAATATCTTTTAAAAAATGCCAGTTGAGTGTACTTAAATACGCCCGTACTGGGTAGTTATGGGTAGTGGTATGGGACTTCGTTCTACTGATTTGCAGCTGGGGTGCTGAGCTGGACACCTGCTCCCATTCTTCTTCTGAGATCTTTTTTTTTTTTTTTTAAGATTTTACTTATTTATTTGAGAGAGAGGCAGTGAGAGAGCATGAGTGAGGAGAAGGTCAGAGGGAGAAGCAGACTCCCCATGGAGCTGGGAGCCTGATGCGGGACTCGATCCCGGGTCTCCGGGATCATGACCTGAGCCAAAGGCAGTCGTCCAACCAACTGAGCCACCCAGGCGTCCCTCTGAGATCTTTCCTACTCTGTCCCCACACTGTCATTGTTGCATCAGCTGGGATCCAATACCCTATTCTATTTTGTGTCTGCTCTAAAAGCTAACTTTAGTAGGGGCTTAAGCCATTAAAACACACTATTCGAAGTTAGCAGAATATATTTACATTTTATCCTATGAGGATGATAGCTTGAAAAATAATAAAAGATGGCAAGATTGGTTGCATACATCAACCAACCCTCCTCCATATAAGTGTGAGCCAGCCGAGAGACATCCCAATGTTATACAGATTACTTGCGAAAACTTGCGGTCATGTTAACTTAGAAATGTGCCTGAAGTTTTATTGTTCAATAATTTCCTCTGAAGGTTGCATCATAACTATTACATTTTATTATCATTAATAATGATAACTTTATTTTTTTATTTTTTTAAAGATTTTTTAAGTTATTTATTTGAGAGAGAGAAAGAGTGAGCGAGAGAGAGAGGAGCAGGGGGAGGGGCAGAGGGAGGGGGAGAAGCAGACTCCCTGCTGAGCAGGGAGCCTGACTTGGGACTCCATATCAGCACGCTGGGATCACAACCTGAGCCGAAGGCAGACACTTAACCGACTGAGCCACCAAAGCGTCCTGCTCCCTTTATTTTTTGTAATGCACCTAATTTATGTAAGGCCTTTTCTGGGCCTGGGGAAAGAATGATAAGCAGGACCAGATATCTGCTCTTGACTTTACATTAAATATGAGTATCAAATACCTCCCATGTGCAAAAGACTTGGTAGCTCAAGAGTTAGCAAACTTGTTCTTTTTTTTAATATTTCTTTTTTGTTTTTTAAGATTTATTCATTTATTTGAGAGAGAGACAGGGAGAATGAACGTGCAGGGTTGTGAGCAGGGGAGAGGCAGAGGGAGGGGGAGAGGAACCCTGAAGCAGACTCCCCACTGAGCCTGGGGCCACAGGCCAAGGGAGGGCTCGGTTCCTGGACCGTGACATCAGGACCTGAGCCGAAATCAAGAGCCCAGTGCTTACCTACCTGAGCCACCCAGGAGGCCTGGCAAACCAATTCTTAAAGATCAATTGGCACATGTTTATTCTTTGAGAGCCATATAATCTGTCTCAACCCCTGACAGCAAGTCCATAAATGAATGGGCACAACTGTGTTCCAATAAAACTTTATTTATAAAAGCAGGCAGCTGCCAGGATTTGTCTCTGGTGGGAAATTGCTGAGACCCGCTTTAGACGTACTGAGTCATTTGGCGGTCACAGCCTACCCTTGGAACCAGCATGAGTGTTGGCAGCATCATCCCATTCTAGAAGGGGAAACAAGCTGGACGAAGGTAGGTACGCAGCCAGTGACTACCGGCAACTGGCCCCTGGATGCCCATTTTCCCTGTTAAGGAAAGGAGCATGAGCTGCTAACTCTCCCATCAGGGGTGCGGACTCGAGCCAGAGTGGCGGGTTCCGATCCTGACTCCTTCACTTACTGCCTGCAAGGGCTTGAGCTGCGACCCCAAATCCCCCTGCCTCATCTCTGCGTCTGCATGACCAGATCAGAATCCTGTCTAACCTTAGTAAGGCGTAAAGGAGCTAATGGAGAGGAGCTCGGGACAAAGTCACTGAACAACAGCTGATCCCCATCGTGATTACAAGGCACAGATGGAGGCATTACGGGATGTGAGTGTGAGTAAGAGAAGGGTCCACAGAGAAGCATCCCAGGCAGACGCAAGTCAGAAGAAAACCGAGAAACGTCAGCGGGTATGGGCAGCAGCCAGAGGTAGGGCACTGCTTCCCCATCGCTGATGTTCCCTTCCACGAAGGAGGAGTGCCACCAGCATGACGCCCTGGCCTCTTGGCCTCCCGCATCTCCTACCCAAGGGGGGTCAGTGGTTTCATCTGACACTGAGTTTGGATGGGGAACTGGGTTGGATTAGCTCAGCCCCCTCTGCTTGCTTATTCTCTTGGGAGCCAGCAAAGAGCAGGTGCGGTCAAACTTTCCAGGGACAAGCTTTGTGTCAAGGTCCTGCCCTCAAGCTGACTTTCCCCGGTGGTCTCGGGCTGCCTGTCTCTGCGGGGTGAGGCTGGCCAGGCTGGAGTTCAGTGCCAAGAACCTTACCTCTTCACTATGGTGGTTTTCTTGGTTTCCACTGTATCACCTTTTTTTTTTCCCCCCTCCTTGTCTGGCATTTGGGTCAAGATATAGGCAAAGGGCACTGCCAAGTTCCTTAGCACCTTTGAGCTCTCTTGGATCCAGACAGACACCACATCCCCTGCCTCTGTGACCCCAGCCATCCCCAGGGGCTTTACATCTCATCTACCTGCTAAAGAGTCACACACTGCCCCTCCACCCCCCACCACCTGCCAGTCCTTGAGCCCAAACTTTGGTCTTGTTTATCCATCTGCCTACTTAGACAAGACCACCCCTCACCAGGCTCTGTATTTCTGCAAAGTGGTATTCTCACCTGAAGCAGGAGTAATCATTTGATTGTTATGTGTTCACCCTCATGAGAACCTAAGTTACGGGAAGGCGGAGGGTCACTTCCATTCTCTGTGTCCTGAGCAGTGCCAGGAACAGGGAAAGCCCGCAAGAGATATCTGCTGAATGAATGAATGAATGAATGAGGGAATGAACGAATGAATGAGTGAAGAGAGCAGAGCAAGCAGGCCGGATGGGGTAGTTCTGAACTAAGGAATCCACACTCCATCCAAAGGGGCACCTCATTCTAAGCTCCTCTGACTGAGCCCAAAGGGAATCTAGGAACATCTTGTAGTTTTTCAAGATAAGCCCCGAATCTGGATGTTATAAAGTCTCCAGGCTATTTCATTTTCTTTTAAATAAAAATAACCTTTTGTTATTCTAAGTAGAGTACACATGAGTTTTGTAGAAAGTTAGAAAATAAAGCTAAATAATAATGTAAACATAAAAGCATGAGATTCCAATTTCTGTGAACGCTTTATGCTTCCAGATCTTTCTCTGTATGCATACATAAACATCCATGGGTTTTTTAAAAGATTTTTATTTATTTATTTGACAGAGAGAGAGAGATCACAAGTAGGCAGAGAGGCAGGCAGAGAGAGAGGAAGGGAAGCAGGCTCCCTGCTGAGCAGAGAGCCCGATGCGGGGCTCCATCCCAGGACCCTGGGATCATGACCTGAGCCGAAGGCAGAGGCCCAACCCACTGAGCCACCCAGGCGCCCCTACATCCATGTATTTTTGACCACAAGGAGATCGCCCCTGATTTATTGAGTTTATCGTCGCCACCTTCCTATTTCAATACATTTTTTAAAAATTCTGGTTTCGCTCCAGATTCAAATTTCCCCACTGACCCTGAAACATCTTTTGCAGCTGATTTACCCAAACCGAGATGTAGTCCGGGCCTAGGCCTGGAACTGGGTTATTATGTCATGCTGTCTTTTCCAATCGGACTCAGTCCCTTCTCCATTCCTTCATGCCTCGTTAAATAGGCCAGGCCCGTCGTTCTGTAGAATGTCTTTTTTTGGAGTGATTTGTGTGGCTATTTCCTCATTCTCCAGATTTTTTTTTTTTTTTAAGATTTTATTTATTTATTTGTCAGAGAAAGAGAGAGCACACACACAAGCAGGGGGCACTGGCAGGCAGACGGAAAAGCAGGCTCCCTGATGAACAAGGAGCCCAATGTGGGGCTCGATCCCAGGACTCTGGGATCATGACCTGAGCTGAAGGCAGATGCTTAACCCACTGAGCCACCCAGGAGCCTCTCTCCAGGATTTTTAAATTTTATGTTATTTTTTAAAAGATTATATTTACTTATTTCACAGAGAGAGACACAGCGAGAGAGGAAACGCTAGCATGGGGAGTGGGAGAGGGAGATGCAGGCCCCCCGGCTGAGCAGGGAGCCTGATGCGGGACTTGATCCCAGGACCCTGGGATCATGACCTAAGCTGAAGGCAGACGCTTAACGACCGGCATCCAGGTGACTCCCTCCCTAGGATTTTATTTTATTTTATTTTTTTTATTTTTTTTTTTTTCTCCCTAGGATTTTAGATGTTAACAAGTAATCTATAAAAAATGAACCCCCCCCCCCCCCCACACACACACAATATCACCGTGAGGGCAAAGTGCACCTGTCTGCAAGCTGAATTCAGCCACCAGTGCCCGAGCTCTGAGGTCGGGGTGGAGGGACCTGCCTTGCAGTGCTCTGGGTCTCAGGACTGAAAGTCTGTCTGATTCCCTGCAGCAGGGTTACGAAGCCACTGAGAGATTCCTAGAAGGTGAGTGACAGGCATTATGTTTTAGAAAAATGACTCTCGAAGTAAGAGGGAATGGGACAGATCGGTGGGGACCAAGACTCTGGGTAGGGGGCGAGTTGGGAGGCCAGTGTAGGGCCCCAGCGCACCTGAAGCATGGTGACCCAGAGCATGAACTCCGGGCGCAGAACGCCTGGGTTCAGATCTTGGACTCCCCACTCAGCGCTGGGACCGTGGGAAAGGCGCTAGGGCTCTGCATCCTCCCGCATGAAAGGGGGCCAAAGTAGCACCTACCTCACAAGGCAGCTGTGAGGACTCGGCGAGCAAATGGCTGTAACACACGGAGAACAGTGCCCAGCGCCCAGTAGTGCCCATGTCGGTCTTTGCTATGATTCTTTTCCTCCCGCTTAATTAACGGAGGTGTAATTGACGAATAAAATGGTGATATACTTAAAGTGCACAAAGGGACGCTTTTCTGTTATAGACACTGTCGAGTGATCACCATCACCAAGTTGAAACATTTATTGCTTCAAGTTACATTTTATGTGTGTAAAGAACCCTTAGCAAATTTCAAGCGTACACAGTAATATGATATTATTAACCGCGCTCACCATGCTGGATATTAGATCCTCAGAACTTAATCATCTTCTAACTGAAAGTTTACACCCTTTGACCTGCCTCTCCTCATTCTGTTCCCACCCCCAAACACCACACCCCTGGCCCTTGGTAACCACCGTTCTCTTCTCTGTTTCTATGAGTTCAACTTAAAACGTTTTTTTTTCGGGGCGCCTGGGTGGCTCAGTCATTAAGCGTCTGCCTTCAGCTCAGGTCATGATCCCAGGGTTCTGGGATCGAGCCCCATGTCGGACTCCCTGCTCCGCAGGAAGCCTATTTCTCCCTCTCCCACTCCCCTCGATTGTGTTCCCTCTCTCACTGTCTCTCTCTGTCAAATAAACAAAATCTTTAAAAAATAAAAAATAAAATTCTCCATCTAAGTGATACCATGTAGTATTTGTCTCTGTCTGGGTTATTTCATTTAGCATAATGCCTTCCAGTTTCCCCCATGCTGTTGCAAATGGCAGGATTTCCTTCTTCTTTATGACTGATTAATAATTCGGAGCATGAAGATCCTAGCATATTCCATTATAATACATAATAGAAATATATATATATATATTCCGTTATATATATTCTAAAAAATATTTCCATTATATGCTATGTGCTTTCTCTTTACCCATTTATCCCTTGATGGTCACTTAGGCTGTTTGCATATCTTGTCTTTCGAGAATAATGCTGCAATGAGCACTGGGGTACAGATACCTCATCAAGATAGTGATTCCGTTTCCTTTTAGTGCTGTAGCTATTGTGATAGACAAACGACTTTCTCAGGTTCTGATGCCTAAATAACTGTTCTAGAAGCCAGACTTTCTGACACCCATTTCCCTCCTCTTTCCATTCAAGGCTATCTATGGAAACTAAGATCACCCAAAGCAAAAGAATAAAGAAACTAAATATTTGTATCAGCTTAACTCATTTTCAGCTGTAATCCGAGAAATCAAGATTTTGTCAGATGTAGTCAGGTTTCATAAACCCATTCACTCATTTTTAAATTTCATCCATCAACTTTAACAAACAGAATCATCATAGATAAATTAAAAAAAAAAAACTCAAAACCTATAGGATTGCCAGATTTATACCTAAATTAAACTGAGATATTTTGTTTTTTTTTCTCATAATAAAAGTAAGATATGATCATTCCAGAAAATGTTTAAAATATGAAGCAGTGCAAAAGCAGAAAATAAACATCACTCATAACTCTACTCTTTCCCAGCTAAAGGCTTAAACAATTTGGGTGCAAACCCTTCCAGTATTTTACATACATACGAAAATGTTCTTTGTTTTATATTGTCCTCTATTTTGTGTTTGCGGCAGATGCTGTTGGCTGCTTACGCAGCACAGCAAGGATTCTATTCTATTCTTTCTTGTCCACAGAACCCTGAATCTTTTCAGGAGTTTCATCCGATGTGAAGGTGGGACCCACCCTTGTCCCAGAAGGTAAAACTTTATTAATCTAACACACAGATCTGGATGCTCCATTATCCTTGCCAGTGATCAGTTTAGAACCTTTCTCATCCTCAGAACGTTGGACATTTGGGGCTGGATCATTCTGCTGTGGGGTTGTTCTGTGCTTGTAGGGTATCTGCCCTCTATTGTGACAACCAAACCAAAATGTCTCCAGGAGACATTGCCAAATGTGCCTTGGAGAGCAAAAATGCACCTGACTGAGAACCACTAACTTAGGAATAAGTAGGTTCTAGAATCCTGGCCAATGAACTATGTAGGACATACCTATGTTACTCTTCTTGATGACTATACAGTATTCCATGGTGAAAATAGACCACCATTTATATAACCAGTCCACTAATGATGGATACTAGTTTCTTTTCCAGTTCTCTGTTGTTGTAGTTAATCACGTATATGACTATATATTCACACACTTGTGGAAATGGACTTATAGAATAAATGCCTAGACATGGAATTTGTGAATTGGAGTTTACATTTCTATAGATACCAGCAATAAGCCTTCCAAAATGCTCCAAAAAATCAATGCTGGTTTACCTACTAAATGAATGAGTGTTTATTCCCACCGACCTTCACTAACTTCAGAGAGAAAATCCATTAAAAAAATTTTTTTTTGCATTTCAAATAACATTAAAAAATGGTTATTATTGAAAACTGGTTTTCTTAGTGATGGAATAATGTTCCATTGAGGTAACACAATTTACTTATATACCCCCAGTATGAATAACTCAGTTGGGATTTATTTTGTATTGAAGGATTTCTTTGTTTTTTTTAAATGAATACAAATATTTTTCGTAATTGTGACAATTCACTAACAGACTCTTTAAATATGAAGAAGTATCTGTCTCCTGTCATTGGCTTTATGATTATTAATCTATGTTTCTATAAAATTACTTTCCTCCAGGGCAGACTTCATCAGACAGAGCAGGCCCACAAAACAACTTTCATGTCTTTTATTTTTTATTATTTTAATTAATTAATTAATTAATTAATTTTTAGTATTTTCTAAAAGTAATCTCTACACCCAACATGGGGCTCGAACTCACAACCTCGAGATCAAAAGTCACGTGCTCTACAAACTGAGCCTAGCCAGGTACCCCAGTTCTAGTGTCTTCTTAAAATCAGAAGAAAAACATAACCTTTTAGGTTGAAGAAAATATTTTCATATTTAATATTAACACATCTGATTCATTTTATACTGATGCAGTTATAAAATATAATTTCTTTTCTTTTTTTTTTTATAAAGTCAAGAACCCATGGAAGTCAGATAATCGCCTACCTAGTTTTAGCATGCTTGCTCAAAACACATGGATTAAATCAAACACATGGTCTCTTCCATGTGAGATAAGTCGAATAAAAGTAACAACTTGAATCTCAATGTGTAAAATATTCATATAATTTTCCATCGATAGTGATTAATTTTCAATTTTGAAATGTAACTAAGTAAGGGAAGATGAGAAATAGTTCATGTCGCTTTTCATAAAGAATGATGAACTCTGGGTATGTCTGTGATCTGCCTTCACCAACACATTGAGAGGGAAATAAAATACACATTTTTCATTTTTCAGCTTCCCCCTTGTTTTGATTTTATTGCTTGACATCTTTTTTAATCAGAAATAGGTGTGTTCCATGTTCACCTCTCCCATGAGTTGCTTTAGTGCATTTTTTTTTGTTTAAATAAAAATGTATTTCATTTTTAAATTTTTTTTTAAAGATCTATTTTACTTTTATAACTCTGGATTTATTCTGACATTTTTTGGTTTTATGTATTTATTCCTCTAACAAATTTAAGCACAACAATCAGAAAAGAAGAGCCTGAGAAGGACATTTGGAAGCAGATGAATGGATGGGGACAATTAAAAATCACAAAGTTAGGGTTCTTTTGAAAATTAAAAATGGAACATGAGTTCCCAGCATCAACTGTTTGTATGTGGACAGAGGAATCAGAAGACAGGGCAGAGCTGATGGGAGCAGGCTAAGCCAGGCACAGGGTACCTCTGAGGGCAAAGGCTAAGCTAAGACTCCAGTGCCCTCATAGCGGCTTTGTGTAGGGGACACAATTAATGACCTACCTTCTTCCCTGGTGTTAGAACACTTTCGGTTACAGTATTGTGGTGAATCATTTCCTTCCAAGGCTCAGGGTGATCTATCACACGGGTGCCTTGTCTAGATTTTAACAATGTGAGCAAAAAAGGGTTCCTCATTCCAGAAATGCAAAAACAGATTACATAAGAAATGTGTTCTTTAAAAAAAAACAAAAAATCTACATAAAGGTGTAATAACTGGGAAGGAAAATTAATGCATGGGAAAACAAATCTCTAAAAAAAAGAGTAATACAAATGCTTAACAGCGAAACGAGGAGGTTTCTCTTCCCTTGTCTTGTTTGTAAGAGTGAAATTCCTTTCTGAAGGCAGGAACTGGGCTGGGAGGGCGGGAGCCTGGGTGTATTTGCCTTTTCTGAGCCTTGCGGGATTTCACTGGGGACCAAGTGAATAAGGAACAGGGACAGCTTGGAAACACTGGTCCTGGTGTATTACTGCTTACACTACAGGAGTTTTGTTTTTTGGTTTTGTTTTGGTGCCAAATACCTTGGTTGTCCTTGAAAAACCCTATAGGTCTGTTTTTATTAGCTGGCTACATGGGTGAAATTACACTGATTACTTAGCAAAGCTTCACCTTTGATCTACTGATCTAGTTAGGGATGTGTGACAGAGGGAGCCTGTGGCTGAGAGATCATTAACAAATTAAAAGAAGGGAGGGAGGACGGCAAGTTACAGAAATACAGGAAGTCTGAGGTTTGCCAGTTGTTGAAACATTTTGATACTGTCTTAAGAGTCACAGCCCTCTGCGGGCTTTCTTTGGATGACAAAATACTGAGAACAACAACAACAAAGGCAAAGCCGCACACGGTTCAAACTCAGGAACACTGGATCACTTCTAAATTAATGAATGGTGGCTGGCATTGTTTTCCACCTCCTCCTCTCAAGAGGTACACAGGCTTTAAAATGTTTCTGTTTCCCATTTGTGTGATAGTGAAACCAAGGGGTATCTTTACAAGTTTTGCTTTCATTAAAAAGTGCGCCCTTTAAACTTTTATTTGTTTTAATTAATAGACTTTACTTTTTAGAGTGGTTATGGGTAGACAGAAGGTGGACATATACACTCCCCTCCTGCCCCGTACAATTTCCCCATTATTTACCTCTTTCGTTAGTGGGGTCCGTTTGATACAACTGATGAAACAATACCGATGCCTGATTATTAACTAACGTCCACGGACGACATTAAGGTCCATCTTTTATGTTGTAAAGTTCTATGGATTTTGAAAAATGTGTAAGGATACGTATCCAATCATTATGCTATATAGAACAGTTTCACTGCCCTTAAAATTCCCCCTTATTGTTCCAGCAAGTAGCTATTCTAAATTCTGCCCTTTAAAAAAAAAAAAATAGAAGTTCTCACATACTTAAGCTACTCGTGCAGAAGCACAGTAACAGAGTAACATCATTTTCCTGATAAAACGTGTCTATTGCTCAGGCTTTAGTGATGTTTACAGAGGGATAGGATAAGAGCACGTGACCTTCACGCAGCATCAACCTGCATGCTGTCTCCTGTGTGATCCCTTATAGACCCAGCTTGAATCTTCTCCAATGCCTCCCCTTGGGGTTGTATTCGATTTTATTACCAGTTTACATCCAAATCTATTGGGGAATGGGGCAATCTGCTTTTGTTTCCTAGCCAGGAATCGCTTGATCCTGAAAGTCTTGTGAGAAGACGTGGAGGGGAACAGTTCACCATACGCACCATAATGGTAGAAAAAAAAGGCTAAATTCTGTACTTTCAACATAATTGCTGTCCCCCACACCCCCCTTTCTTTTCTCCAAGGGCCTTTTATTTTAGGAATAGATGACAGCTGATTCTCCTTTTTGGCAGAGACCCACAGAAAGCCACTTTGCCCAGCTGCAATTCACATATCCCTGGTAGATCTCCTCTCCTGCTGTGTTTTTGCCCATGCAGGAAAATACCAAAACTTGCTTTGCCAAACACCCAAGAGGAAGCCCCTTTCCCCCAAAATGATACAGCAAACAAGCTAGAAACTGGAAGGGGTGTGTCCAACGAGCACCTGTCCCTCATCTGGTTCTACAATTGCATATCCCGATTACCTTTTTTTTTTAAGTTTATTTACTTATTTTTAGTAATCTCTACACCCAACATGGGGCTCGAACTTACAACTTTAGTGATGTTTACAGAGTGATAGGATAAGAGCACGTGATAGGATAAGAGCATCCTATGCTCTACTGACTGAGCCAGCCAGGTGCCCCTCTGATTATCTTATTAAGCCGCCCAGACACAGAATTATTTCTCGCCATCTCTTGAAGTTGGGACGTGTTGAAGTTGTGACGAAACCCCTTCATTATTGCACGAATGTCTAATGTTGATCTCCTAAGCCTAACGTTGCAACCAGACTTCTTAACTGAGCGTGTAGGTCGTAGAGAGGTTAGACAATTTGAGGGTAGAGAATGCAGGATGTAAAAAGTAGAAAATCACCATACCTTATTTATTCCTTTATTGAATCATGCCCCAAATATTTGAGGCTCTACCCTGTGTCAGGCTCTGTTCAAGAATGAGAGTTTCTGCCCTTATGGAGCTTACAGTCTTACAGAAAGGAACTTACGGGCAGAAAGAGAATAAAGCATGGTTGTAAGTTGGGCGGGAGGCTATTTGGTTAGGTGAGTCAGGAAAGGTTCCTGCAGAGCCGGTGTTTGAGCGGACTGGGCCAACGCACACACCCCGGAGAGTCCGCAGATGCAACGTTCCAGGCCGAGTGGGGAGCGGACACAGGGCCTAGGACCGGGTGAGCTGGGGCTGTTGGAGGAAAGGCCAGCATGGTGGGTTTAGGGCTGATAGGAGGAGCAGAAAGGTGATAACCCCACAGGTCAGAGAGTGTGGACATGATGGGAAGTTCAGATCTTACTATGAAAAAGAGCCCACTGGGGAGGTTGTCTGGGGGATGGCCGGGGATAGGGAGCTCCCAGTGAGTTATATCTCATCTTTTCTGTCTTTACTCAGCCCTTGGAGGTCTAAAACCATCTCAGATGAGTACAACCCAAACTGAGTACCTCATCTTCCCCCGCCTCACTGATTTCTTCCACAATCTTCCCCAGCTCTGCTGATGAAAATTCCAGTTTTACATTGGCTCAGGCCAAGAACCTTGGAGTCACCACCCTTGACCGCTGCTTTCACTCAGATACTGTTTCTAATTCAGAGCAAATGCTGTCGACACTACCTTCAAAATTTATTATGACTTCCATTAAATAGGGGTGCCTGGCTAGCTCAGTTGGAGGAGCATGCAACTCTCTATCTCAGGGTTATGAGTTCGAGCCCCAAGTTGGAGGTAGAGATTACTTAAAAAAAAAAAAAAACTTAAAAAAAAAAAAAAAAGCGGGCGCCTGGGTGGCTCAGTGGGTTGGGCTGCTGCCTTCGGCTCAGGTCATGATCTCAGGGTCCTGGAATCGAGTCCCACATCGGGCTCTCTGCTCAGCAGGGAGCCTGCTTCCCTCTCTCTCTCTGCCTGACTCTCTGTCTACTGTGATCTCTCTGTCAAATAAATAAATAAAATCTTAAAAAAAAAAAAAGGAATTCCAGTGGATAAATCCCAGCAATTCTATCATTTTCCTAGCTCAACCCCTCATTATCTCCTACACAGATGATTAGGGAGTCCTCACAGCTGATTTCATTGTTTCCATTCTCCCCCAACCCCTTTCAGTCTGTTCTTAAAGTAGGGAAATCTAGGAAAATGAGCCAGCCCTCACCACACCATTGCCATGGCCCCCGTCTTGCTCAGGCTAGGACCCCAAGTGCTTATGATGGACTGCACGTGATCTGGTCCCCACACTCTCTGACCTCACCCGCTCTGCTCCAAACACTATGAGTTCCTCGTCTTGCCAAGAACACACTAGGTGTGGTCCAGTCTCAGGCTTTTGAATGTCCTGGGACATCTGCTCCGATGTTCAGAGTGAGCAATTTAGGCATCGTGGACCACGTGATGTCTTTGGCAATGCTTAACCCTGCCATCCTCACACAGAAGCACCCAATAGACAATAGATAGCAAGCACGGCTGTGTTCTAATAAAACTTTATTGATGGACACTGAAATGGAATTTCCTATAATTGTCATGTGTGGCAAAATGTGGTTCTTTTAAAAAATTTTAATTCCAACGAGTTGAAAATGGAAAACCCGTTCTTAGGCAGTGGGCCGGGTTTAGCCTCCCTTGGTCCCTTTGTGTTGACCCCTGCTTTACAGAGCACTTCCCTGGCCATCTGCCCCCAAGTTACTGGTAGGCACACACACACTCCCCATTTTTCATATCCTTTCTTTTCTTTTTTTAAAGATTTTATTTGTTTATCTATTTATTTATTTGTTTGACAGAGAGAGGGAATACAAGCAGGGAGAGTGGGAGAGGGAGAAGCAGGCTTCCCACTGAGCAGGGAGCCTGACGAGGGGCTTGATCCCAGGACCCTGGGACCAGGACCCGAGCTGAAGGCAGATGTTTAACAAAGGAGCCACCCAGCACCCCTTCATATCCTTTCTGAATAGGGTCTCATGACCTGGCTTTCTCTCTATGTATCCTTTTTCTTTAAGTTGGCTCCACTCTGGGCCAACATGGGGCTTGCACTCAAGACCCTGAGATCAAGACTTGAATGGAGATCAGGAGTCAGTTGCTCAACTGACTGAGCCACCCAAGCTCCAAGCTCCCCTTTCTCTCTGTTTAACTTACTATCTTTGTTTTTATCTATGTAAGCTCCATGAGGGCAGGAACTTGCGTCTTGGGGCCCACTCATGTGTCCTGATGTCCCCAGTGTTCCTGGCATGTGGGTGGAGCTCAGCACAAGCTGCTGCATGAGAAAAGAGCACCCAGGTGTCTGGGGGTATCCATTCTCAAGCACTGTCTCCAAGTGGCAGGGCAAGAGAGGAAGGCACATTTGCTGAGCACACGCTCTGTGCAAGAATCAGGCTTGACGCTCCGTGCGTGCCAGATGTGGAATACTTTCCAGCTGAGAGCAGGGGTTAGCATGGGGAGACAACATGTTTGCGGATGATGATGCCGTGTGGTTGGCAGGGATGGGCTTTGGTTCCCAGACCTGGGTCTGCCTTAGAATAACCTGACAGAATTTTCCAGAAATGAAGACTCCTGGGCTCCACACCGCACTTACAGACATCAGAATCCCTTGAGAGTCAGGCAGCTGAGAGAGTACATCCAGAGTCCACCAAATACAGACTATATGACCTTGGGCAAGTTGCTTAATCTTCCTGAGTGTTTACTGCAAAATGGAGATAGTAATTACCTCATGGAATTGTCACGAGGATTCCATGAGCTCATGAGAGCGAAGGGCTCGGCACAGCGCTTGGCACATTGTGTGCAATAAATAATAGCTATTGTTTACTTTCCATTAGAAAGGCATGCTCGCTGTGGAATAATAATGAAATATAGATCAGCAAGAATAAGGCAAAAAAAACCAAAGTCATTCTAGTTCCCCAAAATAGTTACTGATAATGTTCTGATGTACATCCTTCCAGATTTTGATCTCTTTGTGTGCTTTTTCCCCCCCCTCCGTGTGCTTTGTAACACACTACCAGCATTGGGTTGCTTGTCATCTTAAACCGCCCCAAGGAATCAACCCTGAATTTGGATCAAGACAGCAGGCAGAATGGCTGGTGTATAGTGAGTACAGAGAACAGAGAAACACATTAACTGACATGGGAGGTTTGCCATCAGCACAGGTTCAGATGTGTGGATCTCCACAGCACAAACACCTCAGTTTCCTCAACAAATAAACTGCAAGAGAAAAAGGGGTCGCACATCCTCCAGGGCGGGGCTGCCCGATAGAACTTTCTGGAATGATGGAAGTATTCTGTATCTTCGTTGTCGAGTGTGGAAAGGGCTCTTCTGCACCACAGGAGGCCACTGAACTCTTGAAATGTGGCTTGCGTGGCTGACTGAGTTTTTTTGCTGTATTAAAATTCATTGATTTAAATAGCCACACGTGGCCAGCGGCTACTGGGTCAGACCGTGCAGCTAGATTAAAAGGGGCTTAGGGATGCCTGGGTGGCTCAGTTGGTTAAGCAGCTGCCTTCGGCTCAGGTCATGATCCCAGAGTCCTAGGATCGAGTCCCACATCGGGCTCCTTCTCAGCAGGGAGCTTGCTTCTCCCTCTGCCTCTGCCTGGTACTCTGTCTGCCTGTGCTTTCTCTGACAAATAAATAAATAAAATCTTTAAAAAAAAAAAAAA